>JAHKKF010528279.1:0-17646 GCA_019740295.1 Labeo calbasu
TTTTTTTTACAGTGTAGTTCACTCAAAATTTAAATTGTGTCATTATTTACTTGCTTTCAAGCTTCCAAAATGACCAAATATATGCATAAACGTGTCAAATAATTTAGATAAGTAGTCCATGTTACATGTGCACTATTTCTATGTCTTTTAAAACCATATGATTTTTTTTCTGTATGCTATTTACTGTGTGCAGTATAACAGAATTTTCAACTGTCATTAAAGGTATTTCACCCAAAAATGAAAATGACCTCATGACTTACTCACCCTCAGGCCATCCTAGGTGTACATGACTTTCTTCTTTCAGGTGAATACAATCGGAGATATACTGAAGAAATGTCCTGACTCTTCCAAGCTTTATAATGGCACTGAATGGGTGTTGAAAGTGTATCCATCCATCATAAAAGTACTCTACACATCTCCAGGGGGAAAAATATCCATATTTAAAACTTCATAAACCGTAATCTCTGGCTTCCGCTAACTGTTGTACGCATGTTCACGAGAGAGTGGCGTTTCAGCGGATAACATAAATGCCCTGGTGAGAATTTGCTAGTCTCGTGAGAACCAAGTTATGTTTACAGCAAAGGAAAACCAGTCTCCTCTTGGCTTATATCGAAATCCTCTGGCATTTTTCTTTACAAATACTCATTTTGTACTTCAAATTCCTGACTGTTGTTTTGTTTGGCTCTTTCCACTGCGCTTCCACATTTATCACTTCCACATCACTGCATTCAAAATCTCACCACCCATTCACTGCCATTATAAAACTTGGAAGAGCCAGGACATTATTTAATATGACTCTGATTGTATTCGTCTGAAAGAAAGTCATAAACCACTAGGACGTCTTGGTAATTTAAATTTTTCGGGTGAACTATCCCTTTAAGAACATAATTTGGAATCTTGTAAACTACAGAATGGGTCATGGACTAAAAATGGTTGAGAGCCGCTGTCCTGTAGTTTTGAATGGAGGATCAATCAGTTACATTACACCTAGTTAAGACACAGTGCTACTAATGAGAATGTACATCTGAAGCAAACGGAGATAGTTCATACTGTAAATCACAATTTGCAGGATTTGAACCTACAGCCTACATCAACCCAGATTGTTGTTGTGCATTGTTTGGTAAATCAGATGGATGTTGGCACCTGCAGGTCTTGTTGACTTTGTAATGGTTGTGAATGTGTTGTTTACTCCACGTGAGGCATGTTTGAGTCACATGGTGAACACCTGCTCTGCACTTCCACGGCTCTTTTCATCTCTCTTTGTTTCTTATCAGTGCGAGAGAGGAAGAGATTCAGACTTGTGGAATTGGGAAAAAAGTAATTAATAAAAGAGGCCAAAGAGCCACTGGGACTGTGTTTATCTGCAAGACTTCTAATTAATTTGCACACCCAGGACATAGTTTGTGAGTGTTTTGCTTTTTTGGAGTCTTCCTCCCTTCAGGAATCTCAGGCATTTCTTTTTTTGATCCCACATGTTCCCTGCCTCACAAGAGCTTTATTACTCTATTACAATTAAACTGCACCGTAAAACACAAAGACGACCATGGAGAGTGCTCTGAGTGTGTGTGTATTTGAGCCGACAGACAATGTGTCTCATAGACATAGACATAAATGTTACAGTTGCACTTTTAGAAATTTCTCTCTTGTGCAGTATTGTAAAGTCTCATTCATTCTGGTGAACTGGTGATCAAAATGGTCCTCTCTCACATATGTGATGTTATTTTTTTGTGAATCAGTTCATCCCAAATGGTCCTTACGCTCATACATTGTGCTGGTAAGTGTGATTCATCCTCACTCTCTATACACTCTCAGAAAAAAAAGGTACAAAAACTAAAACTGGGGCGGTAGCTTTTCCAAAGGTACACCTTTGTATATTATTTACCCCTAAAACATATCTTTTAGCACCTTAAAGGTACATAATTGTACATCAAATGTACATATTAGTACCTAAATGGTAAATATTAGCACCTTTTTACTGTCTCAGTGACATTTGTATGTGATTTAGGACCATATACAGTTGAGGTCAAAAGTTTACATACACCTTGCAGAATCTGCAAAATATGAATTATTTTACCAACATAAGAGGGATCATACAAAATGCATGTATGTTTTATGATTCTTAATAGTGTGTTGTTACCTGAATGATCCACAACTGTGTTTTTTTGTGTAATGATAGTTGTTCATGAGTCCCTTGTTTGTCCTGAGCAGTTAAACTGCCCGTTGTTCTTTAGAAAAGTCCTTCAGGTCCCACAAATTCTTTGATTTTTCAGCATTTTTGTGTATTTGAACTCTTTCCAGCAGTGAATGCACGATTTTGAGATCCATCTTTTCACACTGAGGACAACTGAGGGACTCATATGCAGCTATTACAGAAGGTTCAAATGCTCACTGATGCTCTAGAAAGAAACAAAATGCATTTAGAGCTGGGGGGTGAAAACTTTTTGAATTTGAAGATCAGGGTAAATTTGACTTATTTTGTCTACTGGGAAACGTCAGTATCTTCTGTAGCTTCTGAAAAATATTAAAAAATATATGATATTTGGGCAAAATAAGAAAAATGTACACATCTTCATTCTGTTCGAAAGTTTTCACCCCTTGGCTCTCAATGCATTGTGTTTCCTTCTGAAGCATCAGTGAGCATTTGAACCTATAGTTGCATAGTTCATAGTTGCATATGAGTCCCTCAGTTGTCCTTGGTGTGAAAAGATGGATCTCAAAATCATACAGTCATTGTTTTAAAGGGTACACAAAAATACACAAAAATGCTGAATGTTTTTTTTTTTTTTTAAGAAGAAGAACAAAACTATTAACACACTATTAAGAGTCAAGCGTATGTAAACTTTTGAACAAGGTAATTTTTATGAATTCAGCTTATTTTCTATTGTGGACTATATGTAAACATCTTTTATGTGAAATATCTTATTCAGGTCAGTACTAAATAACACATAACAATAAAACAACATGCATTTTGTATGATCCCGACAAGATTTTAGAGATTCTGCAAGGTGTATGTAAACTTTTGACCTCAACTGTAAGATGAGCGGATTCAGTAGAATGAATCAGCTTTTATGAGTGCTAGTAAGACTGATTCATTATGGTGAATCATTCATTCTAAATGGTGCTCTCTCTTATGTGGTATTACATATACTGTTTCACTTTGGTTTTAGTCAACCAGCTCATACTAGATGGTCCTGTCTCTTGTTAGATATTATAAATACTGGCTCTTTCTAGTGAATCAGATCATCAGTACTTGTTCGTACTCTCATAGTGCTGGAAAGTCTTATTCACTTGAAACAATATGCATGGTGAAAAGTGTTATACACATAAACTTGAATTACGGGGAATTGGCTAATCATAAACTGTTCTGTCTGTCTTATTTGGTGCTATAAATACTGATTCATTTTAGTGAATCAGTTCATCCTAAATGGTCATTCATTCATAGTACTGGAAAGTCTGATTCAATATGAAGAATCAATTCCTTCCGGAATATTTAAGTAAATTAACAATAACAAAATACTCTTATTTTATTTTATTTTAATTTATTTTATTTAATTTTGAATTCCTGTCCTATGTGTTATGGTTTCAGTTTCATTGTTGCTTAAATTTGGGCGATTTTAATCTATTTTAATCTATTTACTGTCATCCCATCTGAGATTGTTTAATTGTTTAAAGTATTTCTACCTTTTCATTGGTTTTGAGCAGTTTGGACCAGTTATACCAATGAATACTTTTTTTTTTCTATTAGCTTTCAATTTAGCAAGTCATGCACAAACTTGTGAGCTCAAATGATGATGTCACTAACATAAGAAAAAAAGATGAATTAATTTGTTACACTGATAATACAATTTGGCAATAAATTAGAAAAGAAATTGAATAATTTTCAGTAGTTTCACAGGCCTGTGCATCATTTCTGCTGTGGCTCAGAGGAAGTTGTACCACATCACGCCCAAAATAAGGATGAAATAGGCAAATTATTTATGGACAACATCAATTTTTACTCCCAAACAACACAGCGAGAAGCTTCTGTAGTTACACATCTTCCCGCTGGCAAACGGCTGCAAGTTAAATAACACACTGTGTCGCGACCTGCCTCGTTTACATCCGAGTGAATATAAATATATTGTGTGCAAATCTATGATTACCTGGCAATCAGCTTTGAGTTCATAGCTCTCTTCCCTGTGGGGGGCTCTACATTCACAGTGATATTTACACGCTCCTTCTACAGGCAGCTTTATGAAAATCTCCCCAGTGTGAATCAGGGGTTCCCGTCAGGTCTCAGCGAGCGTCTGGCGAGTAACGTGGCGCCCACGACCGCCGCGCGATCCGCAGGTACTCATGCCCATCAGATCTGCATGAAAATATGTCAGGGGGATTATAAAAGCCTAGTCACCTAATACAACCCCACTGCAGCTCAATCCACGCACAGAGACGGGAGGTCTTTCATATGATAATGCCGCAGTGATTGCACTCCACCTGACATATGCTCTCGCTCGCTCTCCCTCTCTGTCTGTCTGCTTCTATCTCTCTTTTTCCTCTCTGAACGCCCTTTGGAGACCGGAATAACCCTTGACACGGCTATGTATACGCACGCTCTCTCTAGGGAAGGACTGAAATAATCCTTTGGTATTTTCATGATTCCTTGAGGGCTGAATTTCGTTGGTATACGCCCATGAGGACATCTAACAGGGAACGCTTGGAGACACCGGACCGTATCTCTAATAGCGCACACGCTCACATGTTCTCCAGCGCCCTGAAGCCTGAGCTTTAATTAGCTTATGAAATATTAAATGCTCATCTGGCATTGTTCTAAGTAAAGGCTGCATGTGGCTGGGAATATATAGAACAAATCGAAGCCTGAACCTCCACAAAGCCCTTCTTTTGCACCTTATGTTCTTGTTTACCTCTTGCACCGTGTCGTAACCCGACGTTATGCGACAGACTTGTGCTGCAGAATTGCAGCATACCAGAACATATTCAAGGTTTGAAAAACAGTTATGCAGAGCAGGATTTTGCACCAAAGGAATGAAGCTGGTAAAAATAAAATCTTAGATTTACAAGGACATTTATGTTTATGCTTTGAATGCACTTGCATTGCATTCAAGGTATACAATTAATTAGGTCAAGCTTTCCCTGAATCAAACCCATAACCTTGGAGTTGTTCTATTGTTTGCTATAGGAACGGCTCATTTAAAACTTATTAATGCTTGCTGGGGCCAGTTTTACTAAACAGGGCAAATTAGCCTTACCTTCCTTTTGCTGGAGAAATGATCCAACTATTACGTGGATCTGTGATATGTTATTATGTGTGTGTTGGATTTTTATTTGTTTGTTTTATGTACAGCGCCTTGAGAAACTGCTTCAAAGGTGCTATATAAAAATAAAGTTATTAGTGTTATTAATTTTATTATTATTGGCTTAACGTGAAACTTTTGTGTCCTTAAACACTGTTTTTTTTTGGGTCGACAGCTTTTGGGGGTTTTTAGCTTGTTTCCTGTACACATGGCAGCTTTTAGACATTGTTCTGTTTTTTGTTATAAGTCAGAAATGACAAGGAGGCAGCTTCCCGCAATACAAAGTCAACGGAGAGCACTGGATTGTTTCCACCCCGGTGTGGGTGTGGCCTAAATGTGCTCTGTCTCTATACTCACGAAAATTTTGCGTTCGAAAGGGAAACTCCTACAAATGCATTTTCAATAAGGTCAGGCGCAAAAATAACTGTCCACGCCTTTTCACCAAAAGATGTTTTGCGCTGACGCAAGCGGTTAGTAAAACTGGCCCCTAGGACAAGTATTTTCAGAATATTCAACTTAGTTGTTTTTTAAAGCAGAAAACTTGCATGGAAATCTACTTTTCACATAATTCTCAGTGGCATGATGAGAATGATAATTAGGATGCACATAAATTTGCAAAACAATACAAAATGGAGTCTACAAGTAGTGAGGATGATTTTGTTGTTCTTTCTCTTCTTAAAAAGAAATATTGGGTCCATCCAGTCCTGAGATTGCGAACAGATAGCTGTTCTGCCGTATTTATCTTTTAACGTGCGGAATTTCAGACGAGAATTTTTGACTCTGTGTGCAAGGACCTTTACTGTGACACATATTTTTGAAGAGAAACAGTTTCAAAATGAGAAAAACAAAAGTAGGTTGGGACAGGACTTTGTCTGTCGGGAATTTACCCTTTGCTGGGAATTTGATTGACAGAAGATCTGAGCACTCATAACGGAGATTCTGCCATTTTGTCCAACAAACAAACCAGACAGAATAGTAGATTAACGTCAGTGGACATGAATTTAAAAAACGGTGTGTATTGATGTCTTTCCGCGGTTGAAACAAGATACCTTCTGATGTTCATTCATGTTTATTTTGTGCTATAACTAGTAAAGAAGAGATGATCTGTTCAGGTTCTGCTTAAACTGAGGCACTACAGCGATCAGTTACGACACATCAAAGAGCCATATAAACTGTATTTATTGTTTGAATTTCTTAAAAATTACAATATTTTTTCATACATAAAATAACCTTGTCTGTCAGCACGCTGTCAGTGTCTGCTTTGACTCGTATGTATTTTTCACTGTGTGAGAACATCATGTGTGGCGTGAGAGCGCTATGACTTGTCCGACGTAGCGACAGTAACAAAGGGGGGTGGGTCTTTGCGAAGGGTCAATTAATTGGATTTTAGCTAAATGCTGCAATCACTGCAGTTTCATGGTGACTTCAATTCAATTACAATCTAATCAAATCTCAAAATGGATAGCCTACATTTCATACATTACATTATAATGTTCTGATTTCAGATTTCACATGTATAATTTAAATGGGTCATCGGATGCCCATTTTCCACAAGTTGATATGATTCTTTAGGGTTTTAATGAAAAGTCTATAATATACTAATAATGAGCTCTGCTCGCCCCGCCCCTCTCTTCTGTCTGTGGAGTGACGAGCCTGTTTACTTTAGCCGCGTTTAGCCACTAAACTTGCTTACTAGCACGTTATTAGGAAAGACGATCGCAAAAATTCATTAAAAAAACCTTATACTCACTTCTGCTGTAAGTGAAGCTGGATCACGAATGATTCGCGTGAACATAGGCAGATATATGTAGATCGGGAGGCGCCTTCCCTTCACAAACAAACGTAATCCACTGCATCTTCAGCCGCTCAGATGTCGGAAGTAAATGACGACCACTATGTTCATTATTACATTCAGCAACACAATATCTCAATTGCCACACCGACAGGCATCTGAGAATGGCTCGATTTGAAAAAGGGGATATTATTTTTACCACTGCATGAATTTTTATCATTATAGGGTAGATTTGTACATACACTGCCAACACACATTAATGTTCAAACACCGTGTAAAAGTGAACTTTGTATCCGATGACCCCTTTAAAACAAATTATTTTCATTTTTTAATGTTTTATTTTGACTGAATTTAGACTAAATAGTATGGAATATTAATATCTGCCATTTATTGGTTAATGGTCATAACATAAAAAATTAATACTAGCTTATCTTATTGGGTAAAATATTAAGAGACATATTGGACATATTGGTTATTTAATGTTGGTACATCCCTAATAATAATAAATAGATATTTTGTTTCAGTGCTAAGAAAAACCCTTCCTGTCTTCTTGGAAAGTGCAAAAAAGAATAAAGGAATATGAAATTACCCAGCACATCTATTTTACTCCACAGTAAGAACTTTCCATAAAGACAGCCTTAGATAGACAGCTACTTTAAGAGAACCTCCAAGGTTAACCAATAAAAAAGAAAACAAAAAAAAGCATAATGCTGTGCTACACTGGCAACAGAAACAAAAGGACTTTTTCGAATGGATGTCAATAGAGGAGAGGCTTCAGTATACCGAAAAAAATAAAAAATAAAACTACTTTTGTAAGGAAACGGCTTATTACTCAACTATTTATTTGGCATTAACATGTTTGTCAATAAATACTTATTTTGGAGTCAGTTATATTTGCTCTTTTAAACAATAAGGCGATTTTGCAAAAGCTAGGATTCTTATCCACAAAGAGTGACTGACCGTCATAAAACTAAGAAAGCGTTTCAGTGACGTCAAGGCAATAACGTGATTCAAGGCACAAGATCCAAGTTGACCGCTATGCCTTTTCCAGTGGTACAGCCTTGGAGGTTGGTATGTCCTTATATAATAAGATCTCTGCTGTATCTCCCCCTTGTCCTTCCTCTACACTCCTATGAACATCCTATCTATGCTCACACACACATCTACATGTCCTCAGTCAGCCTAATGTGTTTGTTTATAACTATATATTTGAGAAAGCCATAATGCAAGAATAACCATGACTGTCTGACATGTTCTACGCACTTATTATTCCTCAAAATGTGAATGACTTCATTTCTCTGTTGTTAATATAAGCGTATCCCACAGGTCATGACACACACTAATATAGTGCTGTCCCGGTAATGAGCAGGTTCAATTCTGACATTTCACTGATGTAAACGCGACACACACACACACACACAGTAGTGCAGCTGCTACACAGCAGCATTAAAGCATAAATATTCATCATACACTAAGAATGAACAAAATGGTAATTCTTACTATAAATATGACCTCCTATAAAAAACATGCACTTGCTCATTCCTTAGGGCACTACATTGCGCTCTACCACACACGATGGGTGAAAGTAGGTGGATCTTGTTGAAATAGGGTTGTTTAGCCTTTTTCAGTTACTAGCACAATTACTTAAACAATACAAATAACTGCACAAGCAGTAACACCATAAATATGACTACATGCATGTATGTGAGCTGTGATTATTTTGCATTTGTATGATACAAAGAGATAAAATAAATAAATATATACACACATTCATTCATAAATTAAGCATAAAAGTTGTCCACGTAACTCAGGCACTATATTATATATTAAAAAAAAAAAAAAAACAGCCTTCAAAATTCAAATCAAGATGGCTCTAGAGTTTACAATAGAAATAAATCATATTTACTTACTTTGAATATAAATTTTACATGCTTGTATATAAAACTTCTCCCCCACAAAACAGTCATTTCAATCTCAAGCAATGAAATGGAGACCAAAAAAAGACCAAAAAATGTAAAAATGTGTTGTGAAAGAAAAAGTGTAATTGGTGCAAATTCCAAACCATCAGTGTATTCCATTAGCTTTGATTGGGAGGACCAATCATCATTCTGAAAGAACCAGCGCCACCGTGGCCTGTACAAAGCCTCGCTCCTGGAATCTGAATCTAAATTAGTGTTTCCAGGCTGCCACATTAACCAAGGCTGACCATTAAATATCACCTGATTAAACATGTGTTCACTGTGTGACATCACAATGAGAGGCCCAATGAAACAGCCAAGTTCATCACGCCACAATTTCTGCCAAATTATCAAGCTGGATTCTCAGTGTTCAATTCAGCAGGCAAATGATGCTGAATCAACACAGATCCAATCAGTTCCCCACAGGGCAATGATAGAGTGATGAAAAAAATGAAACCAATGCCCAATATCTAATGAGAATGATGGAGAGGGAGGGTGCTAGAGTTATACTCACACAGTTGTGTATGAAAAGTAGACATCTGCAAAACTACATTTTTTCAACTGGTTTTTGGATTGTCTTAAGGAAGCTCTGAATAATTAGAGCCCACAAGGTCACAATCAGACACTGTTTTCACATTTTTATGTTTAAACACAGCTGGAAAGTTTTTTAAAAAGTTTGTTGACTTGACACCTTATCCTAAAAATGCAATCACAGTGAAAAACAGTGTGA
Source organism: Labeo calbasu (assembly GCA_019740295.1). Classification (NCBI taxonomy): domain Eukaryota; kingdom Metazoa; phylum Chordata; class Actinopteri; order Cypriniformes; family Cyprinidae; genus Labeo; species Labeo calbasu. The sequence continues at coordinate 9,772 of JAHKKF010528279.1, forward strand.
GATATGACACAATGGCAAAATGACATCTGTCTGTATGCGTTCATTTCCTAACAGTCATATCCCAGCTCAGAAGCAATGCAAGAGCACAATGTAAGAATGCATAGCAACTGACAGATATTCAGCAAATAAATATGCTAAATATCCCTAACCCTTCACTGCACAAAACTATATAGTTCTCACAAAAAGAAAAAAAAAAAAAACGGAGACCTGCGGATTATGTAATAACGGGAACATTGCTCACAGCAGACAATTTGTTCCTCGGTTTCCTCAGTAATTATCTTGAAATTTACTGTTGAACGAGGCGAATTTGTTATGAAAGAAGAGCTTTAATGGCTGCAGCAGTGATGCTTTAAAACAGATAAATTTAAAGACTTAACACATCTGATTTTGCACAAGTTAAACCCCTCCGTGACAAGATAAAGCTCTTTTTAAAATTCACTCAAAAATGAAAATTCTCTCAACATTTACTCACCTTCGTGTGGTCCCAAACCTAGTCCAGTCTCATGAAAAAATGGACAATGATGTTCTCGCATGTTTCACTGAAGTTTCAAAGTGAAATGTGGAGTGAGTGGTGTCAATAAATGAATAAATAAATAACTTCAACTTTTGCTGAAACACATGAATGCAAACTTGGCAACGTTCAGAAAGGAAATATCACTAAACCCTACCCTAAATCTTACCAATATTGCAAATCTAACCAATTTATCCAATAATGCGAACAAAAGAAAAAATCAGAAAATATGTCATTTTAGTTTGCTTCTTCAAGGCTTGAGTTCTTCTGTTGAGTCTCGCAGTGCATGTTTTATGGGACTCAAGTGCAATGCTGTACCAGGTGCGCTAACAAGTAAATTTACAGAAAAGCCAGACACAGAAATTTCACCAAAACCAGAATTAAACTTCAAGTAATTATATTTGGGTAACTGGGTAAAATCTTGGTATGATGTTCAGGGTGTTGTGTTCACAGGTCATAAGCGAGTCATTAAAGGAGACCTATTATGCCCCTTTTTACAATATTTAATATAAGCCTCAGGTGTCCCCAGAATGTGTCTGTGAAGTTTCAGCTCAAAAAAACCCCACAGATCTTTAATTTGATCATTTTGAAAATGCCTATTTTGAGTGGAAGCAGAAACACGCTGTTTTTGTGCATGTCTCTTTAAATGCAAATGAGCTTAGAGAGTAGGGCTGTGCCTTCACATACCTCAGATACATCTGTTACATCAAAAAACATCTGTTTGGTTTTGATTATCATGTCTATTGGGATAAAAGCATGCGTTTTAAACCATATTAGTTTAAACTTCTGATACAGGGTTTTCTAAGGGCTGTCACACAGCCTATAAGTTCTCTTTCATGTCTTATTGCACTTAAACTGTCAAATACACACAAGTTTATGTTAAAAACACACATACGTTACAAAATTATGTCTGTGAAGGTAAACAGCTGGGAAAGAAATCTCGCTTTTATAAGATCTGTGCGGCAGCAGCGTAATATACAGTAAATAAATAAATAAAGCCACGGCTGTTTTGTCTTCTCTGAGGCTGTGACTCTAAATAGTGTTATGTGCTCGTCTGTGGAGAAAAAGACAGAACAGTTAGCATGCCTTGCTCAAACTTTTGCCCTGCCATTAGAACTGGTACACCGTTGTCCCTTGCGTGCAGATTATGTGGCGGTAATATTATAATAAGATCCCCTTTCTACGTCATTGAGGGAGCAAAATCTTTTTTTTTTTTTTCACATGCTAGCAGAAAAAAGCTTACCAAAACAAAGTTACTGGGTTGTCCATTTTCGTGTTTTCTGGGTTGGCAGATGCCCCGGGACCCGATTATAGCACTTAAACACGAAAAAAAGTATGATTATCATGATATGTACCCTTTAAAGTTCTTCGCCAATGCTTTTTGATATTTCAGCCAAACTAATTTTACATATTGCTTACTCTAAAAGCATTTTTGGTCAGAGTGAAGTGCATCCACACTGCTGACATGTTTACCTGTTGTGCACAAAATAGACACTGACAGAAAAAATGTGCCATCGAAGACGCATAAAATAGACATCACTGTTTAGGCCCTTCAAAACTACTACTTTGACTGAAAATTCATTTTCTTGCTGTATTTCAGCTGAATATTTTTGGTTGCCAAAATTTTGGTGACTCAATAATACAGGAGCTGATGTGATTTATACGTTAAACTGTATTAGTCTACAGATCATGTACTGTTATTACCTTTATCACAGAGTATTATGCAAGGAAATAAGCAAAAACAAGTCTTTATGAATGAATACTCTGCCCTCATAATTTGTGTTTTACTGCCACTAGTGTTAATTTCAGCTGGACTGAATGGTAAATTTTTTCTGTGTTGTCCAAAACTGTATTGCTTTGCTTCTTCTGTGGAACACAAACGAAGACATCTTGAGAAATGTCTCAGAAGAAGTGTTTTTTGTCCATATAATGAAAGTCAGCGAGGTCCAGTGTTGTTGTTTTGTGTTTAGGCAGTCAAACAAGTTTGCAACGACATGAGGGTGAGCAAATCATGACAAAATATTCCTTTTTTGAGGAACTGTCCTTTTAAATCCTCTTTTAAAACACGTCACTAATAAAAAATTACAGCTAAAAACAACAAAGTCTATTGTTGAACAACTAGTCAACCATCCTGCCAATTTGAAAGCGTTCTATGGAAATAAACCTGTACACACATGCATGGACGCACACATAGTGAAAGGGTGCGTGCCCAGAGCAGTTGGCTAAATGACAGTCTTTCTCAGCCACTCAATCCCCTGGTGCTGGAGGCTGATTGACAGGCCTGTGCAGTGCTTGTCAATAACTCAGCTGCAGGTGCTGGAGGGGGGGGACTCACGCCGCGCTCTTCAGTTCTGGTGCTATATTTGGGCCTGTCTTTTCCCGGGCTGGCCAGCGGGGGCGCTGTATGGGGCCGGAGGGATGCGGAGGAGGGGCAGACAAAAGCAGACTGCGGGACTCCCCGCTGTCAGGCGGTAAACAGGGGAAGTCCCGTGGAGCCCTTTCTGACACCCACGGCACAAACAATGCAAACGCACCACCGCTGGACACTCGGTCCCATAGGAGACAGAAAGGAAGAGAGAGACAGCCGGGCTGTCAGAAGTTACACAACCTAGAGCAATAAGTTGACAGCAGCTCGGAAGAATAGAAAACGAACAACAAAAAACTGTCGAGCTGAACAGAAAGCTCAGAAAAAAGGGAGGTAAAAATGTCATTTTCATTTACACAAACCAAGATGTTCGGGCTCAGCCACACCTGAAGCTGTTATAACAGTCATTATCAGCATTTTATAAATAACTCTCATGCAAGAGGCCTCGCTGACAGCTTCTGACGCACTATCACCTCTAAGCAAAAGTGGAAGTCAGCAGCCAGCGTCACTCGCTCATCTGAATTCACCCAGCGGACCTGATCTGTAAACTTCATCAAGCTTGTGATTTCGGTTTAACCTTTCAAGTCGATGTGTGAAAGTGCAAACAAACAAATTTGTGTTTTAGAATCTTGTTCTATAGCCATTAAAGAAGTGAAAACCCTGTTAAAAAAAGACAGAAATGTGGTGTTTTGGATGCTGGTGGATTCTTAACTAGATTAACCAGCCTCACAAGAAAATTCACGCTGGCTGACCAGCACCAAGTGAGTACTAACAAGCAGCGATTATCACCAAGGTCGATACTTAGCCTTTTTTTAAATACTGACATCAACCGATGAGTGTCGGAAGTGGGACCTTTAATTTTTACAGCTTTGTGACTTTTATTTTGACACCGGTAAGATCGCCGCTAAAAGATTTAAGTAAAGATGTTAAGAGTTTTGTTTATATACTAGTGAATTTTAAAATAAAAATGTCCAAGAAAGTAAACCATATATTAAAAATGCTAAATGCCAAAAGCATTAAGTATTATTAACCTTATTTTAACGTGGGTGCGGCCATTTGTAAATGTTTTATTAATGTTTGTAAGGCTTCTGGTGTCATTGCAAAGTAATTTATTTGGCAGAACTGTTACACCAACTACAGTAAATTAATGAAGATGCCGAGTGAAATCTTCAGTGCATCTGTGCTCAGACGCTGTGTTTCTCTGTGCTTCAAAATAAAAGTCCTGCTTCCATCAGTTGTCAGCCAAACTTTTTGCCAAATGTGATGATGAAAAATGTTTAAATATAACATATATATCAACCACTAGTACCAATGAAACATGCTGAACGGCTGCTGAACAAATCCTTTTGGTGAATGGATCCAAATGTAATGGATTTGAGTAATGTGAATTAATAAAAATACACCAGAATAAACCAGCAAGGATATTATATTATATTATATTATATTATATTATATTATATTATATTATGCTAAAGAAGCGGGGTAAAACAGACAGATATTCAGGAGTAAATTCACTGAACAATTACAGCACATTATTGTGCAGTATTTGCAGGCATATGCAAATTTAAATGAAATAAGTGCTATTATTTTTTTTTTGGCAAACACACCCCATTCTCTGTAAATGAGATTCATTTACAGAATTTGCTGGATTCACACACTCCAGCACTATTTGCTTAATGCAATTAGCATGCCACTATTATTGGCCATAATAACAGATTTTATATAAAGGGGATGTTTGTGTACATTTTTTTAGGAACAGTGACTGCAAATAAACCATGCTATGAGCGTTTTTATGCGTTTCTCAGGTATCCGCTACCCTGTTGTCTAGATAATGGGATACGATATTAAAAAGCCCATAAGGGAGAGTGGGGTAAGTTGACCCATCCCCTGTACCCTGTATCTTGGCAACTGTATACTTTTACTGTCATGTGACCATGTATTTTGGAATCACACATCATTCTGACAGACTGTGAAAAGGAGAAACACATGGGAGGAGTGGAAGACACCTATTTACTTAAAGAATACAATTTTAGCATAACTGATACATCAAAATCAAATTTATCCAGGTCTAAAAATATTTATGATGCATATAGGTGATTTAGCAACATATAAAACCATGCAAATCATTTAGCTAAATATTAGCCTGAATTGGTAAGCTAGCTATTTATTCCTTAAATGCCTGCTTTGGGGCATAGTGAGCCAAATGTTATAATATATATATATATATATATATATATATATATATATGCATATTATTTGTAGTTTACTTGATAGGGACAGTTTACAAGTGCACCAAATCCTTCTCTGAGAAACAGAAGATGCTTTTCATCACATTATAATCAAATATATCTTTTCACCTGTAGTCCCTAATGGTCTGTTCGACATTGCAGAAAAGCTACCATGCCAAGAATATTTTGATTAAAATGTTTAGTTGTTTTAGTGACATTTATTCCTTCATTGTAATTTTTTATTTAATTTTACTCAACAAACTCTCTGTTTAGTCTGTCTTTTTGTGAAGGGTAAAACGTTGGTGTTCAACATATTGTTTCAGAAATGCAAACAATTAATGACTAAAAAAATTAAAACTTCATTAGACTGGTTTTATTTTGTTTAAGTTAACTTTAACTTAACTGTTTGTAAAATGAAATTAGCTTCAAAATTTCACATGGGTTTGAGCGAGATTCATTTAGATGATTAGTTTTCACCCAGTGCATTTTACCCACTGACTCGGGTCAACTTACCCCCAACCTGGGGCAAATTGAGCCACAGGAACGCTTTTTTAAATGTACTTTTTATATACTTTCATTGTACTTCTGCCTCATTTTATCTTATCTTGAGGACCACATAAGTAAAAAATGGCTCATCTTACCCCACTCTCTCTTACTGGTTAACCACTAGCCAGAAATATCATTATTAGGCAGAGATTAACAATGTGATAGAATAGCCTGAATAATGTAAGCTGCATAATGATGAATGGAGGCTAATGTAGTTCATATATAACCTGCCAATTCAGTGACAGCCACAGGTACATAAGAAGAAGAGAAATTATTTCCCCATCAGTGCTTTTCGAAATGAGTCAGTGGATAGAGGGGCTATCCGCCGTGCTGGACACATATTGGCCCGGCTGTAACAGGCAATTACAGCATCCACAGGGTGAAGATTAGAGTCATTAACAGTGCTTAACACCAGGCAACGCACCAGTGAATTATTAAAGACCTGGGATTCAGAACCTTACCTCAGCACTTCCTGTTCTAACAGAACTAACTTACTGCAGTACCTTTACTAAAAATACAGCTCTTTCACACACTTCTCTTTTATAATATTTTACTGTTTGGAGTCTTGTTTTTAACAGGTGGTATATGTAAATGATACTGTGTATATAATACGTGAGACTTGTCATTCCTTTGCTATGAATGATTATCTTTTGGTTCTAGAAAAAGTATTGACTAACATGATAACTTGGTGCTCAAAAACATTGCAAGCTTTGGGATGAGTTATATTACAAAATATGATTCAAGGCAAAATGGAATTTGAAAACTGGAAGACCAAAAAGACATAGGCACAATCCCTAAATGAAACAAGAAAGAGACAGGCGCAATACTGCGTACCTATAATAAGAACGAATGAATCACTCATCCCAAAAAGCATTTGGAATGATGTAATCAAATCGGCCTGGGGTCTGGTGTATTTTTAGTGCATTATCAGCTCATAAAACACATCTGAGTTTATCCCAGGTATGTCTTCTGCTGGAATAACCAACCTCAAAGGGTAGCTTTGCAATATGGTAGCTAATTTCTTGATGATCTAAGCTGGTCATTAGCTAGTATGAGCTGGCACACCATCTGGTCCAGCAATAAACCAGATACTAGATGATCATACCAGATTTATGCCGTTACACCTGGTTTTAGAACACAGTTGCTGGTCAACCACCCAATTACCAGCTTGAAGAAGGCCAGCTCTGATCAGCTAACCAACTTGCACCAGCTAATATCCATAGCCCTATTGAAAAAAACAACAACAACATATACTGGTTAGGTATGTTTTGAAGTTAGAACTGTTGAAACACAAGAAGCCGAATTCCACAAAGAGTCCCAAGACAACATGGACGATCGTAAATCAGGTCCTAGCACTAGCCAGTCTAAAGTAAGCCTAACCAACCAACTCCTTCACAGCTTTGAACAACTTGCAACACTTGTAACAAAATGACACTTATTGATAATTTCAACTTAGGAAGGAGATTGTCAAATTTGGGGCAAGTAACCAAAATGAACTTAAAGGACTTCTAAATAAGTATCAGTCCATTGCATAACTCCCTATTATGTATGTAACGCACACATTTGTCTATCGTGTTCTAATCACTCGTGTATGTATTTTTAATAACTACTGAATAGCTTAAGGGTTTGTATTTGTGTTTGGTATGACTGAGCTCGAAATTGCTTTCTTGAATCATTCAATTCTTTGTAAAATGTATTATATTCTTGTTATAGAAATCATGTCCAAATGATACTCTGCAAGAGCGGGAAAATTCAGATCATATGACTGATAAGATAACATGTTGATTAATGTACTGGGAGAAGAAACATAAAAACACCCAGAGCTAAGACAATGTCTAATTGGTCAAGAAACCATTTGGGTTGTGTCCATCAGCCGAGTTTAAAGGAGAAGTCCACTTTCAAAACAAAGATTTACATATAATGTACTCACCCCCTTGTCATCCAAGATGTTCATGTCTTTCTTTCTTCAGTTGTAAAGAAATTATGTTTTTTGAGGAAAACATTTCAGCATTTTTCTCCTCATTTTTACACTGTAAAAAACAATTTGTTGAGTCAACTTAAAATAATTTGTAACCTGGCTGCCTTAAAATTTTAAGTACAGTCAACTCAAAAAAAGTTTATTCAACCTGAAATTTTAAATTATACTAAGTGACAACTTAGATATTTGAGTTGAATCAACTTAAAATTTTAAGGCAGCTGGGTTACTTACCCATCTGTTAAGTTTA
>JAHKKF010528281.1:0-13852 GCA_019740295.1 Labeo calbasu
TATTGGTGCATTATCATCCTGATACATGGCATCACCTTCAGGGTACAATGTTTGAACCACTGGGTGCACATAGTCAACCTTCACACTCTGCTCTTACTAGTGGAATGCGCAATCAGTGAAATGTGGCCAGCAGGCTGCGCAAATATAGCCATTAAGCCACCAACACTATATTGGCCAGTGTTTCAGTTTCTTTGTCCAACCCCTGTATATATATTTTCACCTCAGATTGATGAACACACACTCACAGATCTGCAGGACCAGCACAATAAAGACCCGCTTCTCATCTACACAGTGATTGACGTTCAGTCCAAACAGTGCAGAGATGGAGGTGTGTATTTGTGTGTGTGAGAAAGTAACTGTGTTTGAGCTGTTATATGATGGTGTTTTCTGTCTGCAGACCCCTGGTTTGAGATCAGTTCATATGAAGCAGGTTATTCGCTCACTGGAGCATTTGTGAAAACGTCCAGCTTTGGCAGCCAGTTTGACAATGGCTGTAAGATCAAGGATCAGCCTGAAATGGACATGCTGTACCTGCAAGGTAACAAACTATTAATATCTGAAATATAAACTGACCTGAATTAAAGAGTAGTCTAAAAGATCAATATATATGATGTACTGATCTGTAAACCAGGTCTGTAGCATTTAAAAACTGAAATAGAATCACTGTGGTTATGTTTACACAACAACAATTGTACTGAACATGGAAATATTTTCCCTTTGTGTTATTCGCGTACAGATGACAACATTGTCAAAATTATCTCCATTCATGAATAAACAACTAAAACGCTGTATTGTCCAGACCAGGCCAGTAGTTGCCAACGTAACTATATATTTTCTAAAGCTTCAACATGTTCTTTAATGTGCTTTCAGGTAGTGACGGGAGAAGTTTTTGAAAGCTTTGAATCAATTGAACCAATTGCTTTGCAAAATGATTCACTGTTTTGAAGTGTTCGAAACACCAGACGCTGGTGACGCCTGCTGGCCAAAATTGTGTAAATGCAACAAAAACTCAGGCCAAGCATGCATATATAACCTTTATAAACCCACAGCCAGTGTTTTTTGAAAGTATAATCTTTCAAATGCAATTAACTAATCATCTATTTTCATTAAATATTAAGTGTCTTCTTGTGTGTAGTGTGTTCTTTTATCAATTTTCAGGGTTTGTTTTGTTTGTTCTATGGATGGCCCAGTTAACCAGGCTAATAAGAGACTATTAGCTACTTTTATTCCTTTTAATGTCAAAATGTCGACAGCTTTATACACCTTATTCTTCAATGCGGATGTAAGCTGTTTTCTGGTAATGTGTTAGACTTCCGGTTCATAAGCCGCCATAGGGAAATAATGAGAAGAATAACGAAGTGCAGTAAATGGTAAAACTGTTTGCACTACAAACCATTTTGAACATAATTAAGATAACACATTAAAATAATATGCTAAGACACACCAGACAGCAAAACAAACTGATTTGTACAGCTAAAAACAGCTGGAAAAGGATGAGACAGGAAGCCAGACACAGTAAATTTACAAATGGCCGTTCTCATTCACACCGTGCTTATGGCAAAAACAAGGTGGATAAAACTCATCAGGTAAAAGACACTCATTTTATAAAAAAAATGACTAACTTTTGCTCCATTTATTTTAAACTCTCTATTTGTTGATGTGTTTTCTGCAGCTCTGTGTGGCAGCTCTTTTGCTGAAGGAGAGGAGAATAAACAATTCATCTGGAAACAAATAAGAGGTGCAGTTGCATTTGTTCTGCAAATTCAGTTAAGTTCAGTAAAGTTAGCAATCATTTCATTATAATGTGAGCTCTGATTCCGTTTGATTGTTCCCCTAGATTTCTTTAATCTCTCACTTAGAGCAGACACTGGCATGTTTGAGGAAATTAAGAAAGGTAAAGCATTTCTTACTGCTTGTATTTAGTTGATCTGTATTTTGTATTTAAGCACATTATCTATTGTGAACAGATTTGACTGCATTGAAGACATTTTAAAGTATGGTTTGTTTAATGTGTGTTGTCTTTCAAAGATTCAAACTTCCCACCTGTAGACAAGTGTTCCCAGGTGCTCATGGATCTTGCCGACATGAATCTCTCTGTTTTGAATGGCATTGATCCTTGTGCTCTTGATGAATCCATCAGAACAACCCTGAAAGGTAAACCTTTCCTGAAATGTGCAAGAATTCATATAGAGGAGACTAACTGTATAAAAAGTTATATAAATGTGACCCTGGATCACAAAACCAGTCTTAAGTAGCATTAGTATATTTGTAGCAATAGCCAAAAATACATTGTATAGGTTCAAATTATCATTTTTCTTTTACACCAAAATCATTAGATAGATTTGGATATAAAGTAAAGATCATGTTCCATGAAGATATTTTGTAAATTTCCTACTGTAAATCGTAATTTGTGATTAGTAATATGCATTGGTAAGAACTTTATTTGGATAACTTTAAAGGTCATGTGAAGCCAAACGATTGATTATTATTAACTGTAATCCAGAGCCTTCTTTTAAACAAAAGAACTAGTTCATGGAAAAGAATCAGATTTCCCTGTTGTCTGAGGCTCTGGATTACAGGTAATAACCCAGCTAACCATTTTTGGTTCCCAGAACATTATTTTTATGGTTTGTTTTTGGTTAGCCAGGAAAGTTTCTTAAAGGTACAGTGTGTAATATATAGGAAGATCTATTGACAGAAATGCAAGATAATATACAAAAATGTTTTCAGAGGTCTGTAAAGACCTTATATAATGAGCCGTTATGTTTTTATAACCTTTGAATTAGCAATTTATATCTACATACACCGCAGGTCCCCTTACATGGAATATGCCATTTAGCGCCGCCATGTTTCTATAGTAGCCCTGAATGGACAAACTGCTCTACAGAGCGCGAGTAAGTTTTTCTGCTTCTTCGTTGGTGTTTTTAAAGGCCGCTAGTGTTGTCACTGAATGTGCATGAAGAATAGCAGTGGTAGTATCAATAAGTCAGAAGTGTTTGTCTGGTAGAAGTAAGAAATTGAAAAAAAAGAAATTTGAACAAATACAGGATCACACGTATTATTGTCAGTCCTCATCAGTATAAAAAAAAAAACCTGTTCAACTAGTTCTAGTCAACTAGTTCAACTAGTTGCTAGTCCAACTTTAGTAATAATAGTGAAAACTGTTGTTTGATAGCTTTAGTTTCAAGATGGGCATAGTTGCAGAGAAAAGTAGTGATTTTTTCTTTGTCAGTCTTGAAATATATGCAATTAGATTATAAATTAATGTAACGTTAACAGGACTGAGAAATGTAGTTAAACTACTAGTGTTGCTACAAGTACTGCTATCCAACACTGCTATTAAGCAGAGGTTGTGTTAACTGAAAATTGTCCGTCACTGACGGAATTTTTTTATCAGTGAAGGAAAAATCTGAAGGCTGTCTGTCACTTTGACAGATTACACTGAGCTGTAAGTCCCACCCCTGTCCAGTTAGTGGCGAGTGCACTCCAGTCTGGCAGCAGAGCAGGGGATCCAGAACAAAAACGAAACCGTCGCGAATGTTTTCCTGTTTGTTTGGTTTGAAGAACGTTCCCAGAATGGTAATCTAACATTCCCAGAACATTAGTTTTTGGTTGGTAGAACATTCCTAGAATGTTAATCTAACATTCCAAGAATGTTAGTTTTTGGTTTCCAGAAAGTTAGTTTTTGGTTTTTAGATCCTTATTCCAACATTTCCCTAACATTACAATGTTCATAGAACATTCCCAGAATGTTAATCTAACATTCCCAGAACGTTAGTGTTTGGTTTCCAGAAAGTTAGTTTTTTGCTTTTTTGAAGGTTATTCTAACATTAACCTAACGTTATCATAACATTCATCTAATGTTAGTTTTTAGTTCCCAGAACGTTATTTTGTTAATGTTTTTGGTTAGCCAGAAATGTTTTCCTACAGGAAATAGAATGTCAGGTTTTGGTTTGTATAACGTTATTGTAGCGTTATTTTAACATTTCCCAAACCTCTTGACTCCAACATGAGCACTCCTCTGTAAGTCAGTAATCAACCAGCACAATCACGACCCAGTATAAAATAAGTGGCATGGAAATGATCTACATGGATATCTAATCAGTATTATCTTGTTCTAATCTATTGTTTAATTGATAAAAATAATCTGAGCACATCCACCAAAATAATAATATTAAATATGATAAAATCTGTCCATTACAGGGTGGCCAGATTTTACATTTCTTCAGCACCAAATAAAAATGACTTTAACACAATATATGGTTTATATATATATAAACAATTACTTGACTTGAAGTAGGATATCAGTACATTCATTTCTTACCACTTAAGTGTTGTTAATAAAGTTTAGTTGCGATCGTAATCGATTTATAAAACCGGAATATATCATCAGGACCCATGGATATTAATTTTGCGTTCCTGCATATAGGAACTTTTCCTACTTTTTTATTCTCAAAGACAGACACTCATTTGCATTTTATGAATCATCAAGAACCATGATTTCAGCTAAAAATCATCTTTACTGTTCTTCTGATTTGAGGACAAATAAAAACCACCCACATCTTAGAATGACCAGCACATTTTAATTATTTATCCCTTTAAGTTTCAACTATAATGTCTCTATTCCATAACAGACAGTGAGGGAAACCGCTGATATGTGCAAGAAACAAAACATCCCTTTCCCTGAAATCAACATTCCCAACGTAGAGGTGAAGAAACGGAAGGACTTCTATGTGTTCAAAGGCCAAAACGCTCCAACCGTGATTCTCATTCCTCTGTTTAATATGGTCAACTGTAAAGGCAAGTTAAAATCTTACAATTTTCCTAAATAGGTATGACTGAAATAAATTCTGATGCATGTTACCGTTTCTTTAGGTGAAGTTGAGACCTGGAGGAACAAATATCGCACCTGTCAAAGTTCTTACAGTGCTAAAATGATCACTGATCTTATGGAGGTCGCTGGGAGAAACATCTCAAACAACAGAGAGAAACTGAAGGAGGAGATTCATGCAGTCGTTGAGCGGAAAAGATCCAAACAAATGAAACTATTAACAGTCTAATCTGCTAAAATGAAATTAATTTCTCTGTCTTAAATCCACATGACTTTTTTTGTAAAAGCATTTTGTGTGTCAGCTGTTTGTTTGTTTAATGTTTCTGTCATCTGAGTCTGTCTTTAATAAACAAATTAACAATAACAGACAAGATTACAACTACATGTATGACGGTAATGTTGTACGACCTCGGTTTTGGTAAAACCCTTTTAAACCCCCAAATGTACTGAATGAAAATGACAAGAGTCACACGTGATGTTTCCAGATTCCACAAGTCCACTTCCAAAACAAAGATTTGCAGATGATGTACTCACCCCCTTGTCATCCAAGATGTTCATGTCTTTCTTTTTTCAGTCATGAAGAAATTATGTTTTTTGAGGAAAACATTTCTGCATTTTTCTCCATATAATGGACTGATATGGTGATAATGATGAAAAATTTGTGATTGTTTGAAGCCGCATTTAAACTGCGTTTTGGAAGTTCAAAATCGGGGCACCATATCAGTCCATTATATAGAGAAAAATGCTGAAATGTTGTCCTCAAAAAACAATTTCTTTACAACTAAAGAAAGAAAGACATGAATATCTTGGATGACAAGGGGGTGAGTAAATTGTGTGTAAACTGTTGTTCTGGAACTGGAGTTCTCCTTTAAACTGACATAGATATTCATTCAGCAATTTAATTAATGTTAACAGTTAATCATTCTAATTTGCTGATTTGTTGCTCAGGAAACATTTTTCATGATTATCAATGTTAAAATTGGTTGTGATTTATCAAACGATTTACTTTAATGTCAACTTTAATGTTTTGTTTTATAGATGAGTGCTTCCAAACCCCAGCGAAGGTAGATTCCTAGAATCATGGGAAAACAACTGTGCTGCATTAGTTACACATTTAACATCTATAAAGACTTGATCATTCAGAGAATAAACTATTAAAATTAACTGCAGATTAAATTGCATTTAAAATATATTTACTTTAAATAAGTGAGGTTAAATTCAACACTGCTTTGTCTGTCTGTGTCTCTGCTGCAGCGGTGAGGTGAGAATCAAACACTCTCTGAATACGAACGAGGAAGAGTTTGTAGCCAGAAGGAGAAACACTGTTCTACAATGCCTGCAGAAGTTTAATATACACTGCAGTCAGGTAAAACTTCTTAGGTTATACTTCATATATCTAATTTTTTATATCAATATGACCTACAAATAATTCTGTGACCAATGAACAATGTTAAACAGTGAATAGTTTTACTCTCTCGATTGTGAAAAACCATACCATTAGGCTCAAGCTTTAAGTGGTGTGTGTGTGTTTCAGGATAAAGTGCCAAACATTGCATTACTGGGTTCTGGAGGAGGACAAAGAGCCATGGTGGGTTTGCTGGGATCCCTGGTTCAGCTTGATAAAGCAGGTCTTCTGGACTGCATCCTTTATCTGAGCGGAGTCTCTGGTTCCACCTGGTATGAATCTTGAGAAACAACAAACAGAGAGATTGAAGTGGGTTGAATGTCAAATATGACAGCAGTATGTTCTTCTCTGAAGGTGCATGGCCTCCCTATACAAAGAACCAGACTGGTCCACCAAACTAGAGACCGTGAAAGACAAAATCATCAAAAGACTCAGCGGAGAAGGAGTCAACTGGAAAGATGCGCTTGCCAAACTGAGGAAATATTACTATGGGAAAGATTTCTTCAGCTTGACTGATGTCTGGGCAGCGATGTTTGTCACATCATATGTGAAAGAGGTCTGTATCTATTCATAACATACTGTAACCCACCAAGACTCGTTGAGGGTAGAGGTGGTCATGTTCAGTCAAAGTGCATGTGTTTTTATTTTTTATGTCAACTGATAGTGGATTTTCTGAATAGGATAACTAGGTATTATTATATACATATCTATATTGTACATATACTCTGACACTTCATTTGCTTCTAATTTAAAACACTTGATGATAATCTGATCAAAATAACAGAAAAATGTACATGCAAAATGTATTCACTAACTAACGATAAAAAATAACTAAAATCTGACACGTTTCTAATATGTTTCTGTCGGTGGCATTAACAAACAATCAGCATCTAGATGACAAATTAATTGTTTTATAATGATGTGAAAACATGTAATGTTATAATGTATAGACACCGTTTCCTTGTCTGTTGTGTCTGAAGTGTCACGAATCACTTACACCAGGTGCTGTTTGTTTTGACACGTGAGGCTGCTCTTGTACTGTAAATAGATTTCAATCGGCACTTAGAGGCTTTTGCAACTGAACTCTTCGCATTTAGCCACATTATGTTTAATAAGGACGCTCCCATAAGCAAGATGCTTAACACATAATTAAACATGTTGCGTTTCTATTCTGGGCTCATATCTGCTTGTCTGTACATAGAATGATTTATTAATAATGTTTATTGAGTTTGGTATTTTCAAAAACACTGTTTTAATACATTAAGCCACGTTAAGCTCTTTCCTTTTAACGTGTTTTCTATGGGAGGAAAAGCTTAACACGTAATTAAACGTGTTGCATTCTTATTCTGGACTCAAATGCTTGTCTGTAAATAGCATACTTTATTAATAATGTGTTTACTGAGCTTGGTATTTTTAAAGGGGTCATTGGATGCCCATTTTCCACAAGTTGATATGATTCTTTAGGGTCTTAATGAAAAGTCTATAACATGATTTGGTTAAAAACAGCTTTTTTACCTTGCCAAAATCAACTCTGCAAAAATCATCCTGTTCTGGTCAAGGTTGCTTTAAATGTTAATGAGCTCTGCTTGCCCCGCCCCTCTCTTCTCTCTGTGGAGTGATGAGGCTGTTTACTTTAGCTGCTAAACTTGCTAACTAGCACGTTATTAGGAAAGGCTATCGCAAAGATTCATGAAAAAACATAAACGGATATATGTAGATCGGGAGCCGCATTCCCTTCACAAACAAACATAATCCACTGCATCTTCAGTGGCTCAGATATCTTTATTATTACATCCTCCCTGTCCCTGTTCCGGCATCAAAACAATGATGATCGGACTGTTACTTCTCATTCAAAACAGGTGTAAGGTAAGATGGCTGTGTCAATCAACTATCGTGGGAGCGGCCTCTGTCCGTTTGTCGTCACACAGACAAGATGCTGAGAATGGCTTGATTTAAAAAAGGGGGAAAGTACAGATTAAATAAAAACCACTGGGTGGATTTTTATCATTATAGGGTGGTTGTGTACACACACTGCCAACACACATTTATGTTCAAACAACTTGTAAAAGTGAACTTTGCATCTGATGACCCCTTTAAAACACAGTTTTAATGCATTAAGCCATGTCAAATGTTTTAGAACTCAGTTCAATTCAAGTTTATTTGTATGGCGCTTTTCACGATACAAATCGTTGCAAACCAGCTTTACAGAAAATTAAAGTCCCCCTGTAGTCAAAATTTGTATACATATTAAAATGTTTTTTTCTTTTGAAAATATTTTTTTTCATGTCTTAAAACAGCTTAAATGTAACTCTACCCCTCTTGCCTCATTTACTATACGCAAATATGCATGAATATGCAAATTAGCCCCGCCCCCACACAGTCACACCAGCCAGATCTCCATGATCCACAAACTGAACTGTAGAAAACGCGATATAATGGCGAAACATGGATAATGACTGATAAAACTACTTTTTTACTAGTGGACAACTACAGTGGATACTGTAACATTTGTTAAAATTACTTACTTCATGATGTTGTGCCCTCAAAACACCTTGAAGGCTCGAATGCAGCCTAGTTTGTGATTCCAGTTCGCGCTACTTTTACACTGTTGCCGCGGGTTATTTTTCAAGTTAGCGGTTAGCGCCTAGCGGTTGTGCTCTATTTAATGCTCTATATGCTCTATTAAATGCTCTATTTAATATCTGGTTTTGTGCTGATAATCCTGTTGGTATATTTTGCATGCTAATAGGAATCTATCCTTTGACGTGATTGGTTACTAAAGTTTGTGACGTAGCAAAAAAAGGCAGTTTCAAACCGCATTTCTGGGACAGCCTTTGGGAAACTACATTTTTAAGAAGAAAATACTCAGCAGTTGTGTTGATTAATGGACTGGCACTTGGTTTGTCTAAAAGCATATTAAAAATACCACATAGGCAAATAAACAACATAAAAATCACTACAGGGGGACCTCAAAGTTTCTACAATGTATTTAGTAGCAGCTTACTGGTGACTGTGTCAAGTTGATGTACATATGGCAGAGACGTATGGTAAAAAATAGTTCATGACGTAATCAAACAGACAAAGAACACTATTAACAGTAATGATTATATGTTGCAATCAAACTTATAGCAACATTCAGTATTGCTGTATGTTGTTTTAGGGTTGGCATTATGCAACATGCTCTCAGAAAAGTGTCATTTCTCTTAATGAAGTCTCTAGTGGAAACTTCTGAGTAACCTCAAACATCCTGTTGTAAATTCAAGAAACTTCAACACATATTTCAAGTGCCTTTTTTTTATTTTTTACATGTAGGGCTTGACTTTAGATTATAAAGAGAACTTTACTCAGAACATGTTGAGTAAATGTCATCACTAAAACTTGTTTAGTGATTGCCCTAGAAGTTTCGACTACAACATGATGCTTTGAAAAAAAAAAAATTTCTCTTCAGATTGACGAACGCACACTTACAGATGAGTGGAAAGAGCACAGTAAAGACCCGTTTCCCATCTACACAGTGATCGACAAGCACTGCAAACAGTCTGAGGAAGGAGGTCTGTCTTTTTGTCTGAAAAATGGAAAGAGTTATTGTTTGTGTCAGCTGTTATATGTTGGTGTTTTCTGTCTGCAGACCCCTGGTTTGAGATCAATCCATATGAAGCAGGATATTCCCTCACTGGAGCGTTTGTGGACGCCTGTAACTTTGGCAGCCAGTTTCATGAAGGCTCTAAGAGAATTCATCAAAATGTATTTGACATGCTGTACCTGCAAGGTAACAAACTCAGGTCTCAGGACTCAAACTATACAGGACTAACTTTGAGTTTATTATTATTTGTAATACCAACATACAGTGTGCATATTTTACTCCGTGAACTGACCTAGAATAAAATACTCACCATTCTGTAATACTCACTGTATCACCAATCACTATACTCACTAATCACTATTCTCTGTGGCATCTGTAGTACTAGCTAATTTTCAAGTAAAAACTGAAATGCAGTCAAGGGAATGATTGGAAATGTCCAAAAATCATTTAAAGTAACTTTGCTTTTTTCATGATAATTGCTTAAACATTAGCCTTGTATCTCATTACGACACACACAACTAAATACTTGCAGACTCAGTTTCATGAAGCTGAGGGACAAAATTTGTTTAATTTATTTAAAACGTGTTTCTTTCATCTTGTGTGTTCTGCAGCTGTGTGTAGCAGTGCTTTAGCTGATGGAGAGGAGATCTGGAAATGGATAAAAGGTATTGAATTGTGAAGCTTCAGGGTTTAAAAGTCATGTTAAAAGTCAGTCAGAGATTCTGCTTAAAAGTTTAGTTTTCATTTGATTTTGTTTTTCAGGTCTTTTACCTAAAATAAAAGCATCACATGAACCACAGGGAGGTATTGAATTGTATTGCTTTTATTTATTGATTCATCCATGTATTCAAATATTTGTTGATCTATCATTTGTGGCCAAGCAAATGTTTAAGGTACAGCTGACAAATGAGTGTCAGACTCTAAAAATATCTATAAAAAAAATGTCTCTTCATCTGTTAATAACCCACACATAAATCTGTAGCACTTGATAAAATATATCACCAGCACTGATGCAATATTGTTTGTATGATTGCTTCTTCTGTGGGAAAACAACTGCTGTTCACTGTAAAAAATGAAAAGTTCTCACCGGAGGAAACCCCTTGATGCAGCCTGAAGGTCAGTGAGGAACTTAAGGAATTTTGACAATATCTTTCAAAGGGAATGAACAATAAACCAGTTCATGGAAGTACACAAATAATACAATACACACAAAACCAGGTGTCTCAATATTTTTCCCCTAATACCAGAGTTACAATTCAGTGTATATAATGCCATTAATGTGAAAATAAGGAAAAGTGTTAGATTTAATTTTACACCAAAATGTAGATACTTGAAAAACACCCATAAGTGTAAGTTACAACAGTGGTATTTTGAAACGAATTAAAGGAGAAGTACTTCCAAAACAAAGATTCACATATAATTTACTTACCCCCTTGTCATCCAAGATGTTCATGTCTTTCTTTCTTCAGTTGTAAAGAAATTATGTTTTTTGAGAAAAACATTTCAGCATTTTTCTCCATATAATGGACTGATATGGTGCCCCGATTTTGAACGTACAAAATGCAGTTTAAATGCGGCTTCAAACAATCACAAATGCGGTTGTAAACGATCCCAGCCGAGGAAGAAGGGTCTTATCTAGTGAAACAAACAGTTATTTTCATTTTAAAAAATGCAATTTAAATACTTTTTATTCTCAAACGTCGTCTTGCCTTGCTCTCCCTGAACTCTGTGTATTCTGACTCAAGACAGTTAGGGTATGTTGAAAAACTCCAATCGTATTTTCTCCCTCAACTTCAAAGTCATCCTACATTACTGCAGAAGTACCGACACAGTCTTTGCAAAGTGAACATGCAAAGAAGATCAAACACCCTAAACAAAAAACAGCTGCTTTTGAAGTTGACAGAGAACATGAGATGGGAGTTTTTCGACATACCCTAACTTTTATAAACCAGAAAAAACAGTCCAGGCAGAGTAAGACAGGATGAGTGTTTGTATTATTTTTATGAAAATAACCGCTCGTTATGCTAGATTTCTTGGCTGGGATCGTTTACAACCGCATTTGGGATCGTTTGAAGCCGCATTTAAACTGCATTTTTAAGTTCAAAATCGGAGCATTATATCCAAATATGAAGAGAAATGCTGAAATGTTTTCCTCAAAAAACATAATTTCTTTACGACTGAAGAAGATATGAACATCTTGGATGACAAGGGGGTGAGTGCATCATATGTGAATCTTTGTTTTGGAAGTGGACTTCCACTGAGCCGAGTGAATGTTTCAATGACTCACTTTAATATCCACTAATGGTTGGCAAAAACGCACTTTAATCTCTTAGCATTTTTCAAGTATCTGTACTTTTAAAATCAGTAAATTTAGAATATTTATGTGGCAGCATTACTAAACTTTACAAGGGCCAGTACATTTAAATTAATCTTGTGCACAAGCATATACTGCCAAGACATTTTGCGGTGTGTTCACGTTTGTTCAATGTGTTTCCTTCAAAAGGTCCAGACTCCCAATCTATAGACGAATGTTACCAGGTGCTCATGGATCTTGTGGACATGAATCTTGCTGTGTTGGAAGGCACTGACATTTCTGCTCTTGATCAGTCCATCAAAACAACACTGAACGGTAAACTTTTTGTAAAGTGCGCCAGAACTGATATAGAAGAGAACCTTTGGGGCTAGTTGTCACACTTACTGCATTGATTATTTCTCAGAGGTGGTTCATTTTTGGTTCAGACAGATAGACAGACAATCATCATGTTTACTCATCACTGCAAGGGTAGCTAACATATTTGAACTGATGCAATGAAAACAAGGCTGTGACGGAAAGATGTCTATAGTTTTTTTGTTTAGTGAAAGACATTTTCATTGTTTTGTCACAAAGGTGAACAACAGTTCAGCTCATTGTACGTTATGGCTGTCACTCATTAAATTAAATTATCTAATTGTGACGTAATATTGGGCAAATTGTCACAGAGGGAACCTGTTGTTTACTGACACTGATTTAAGAATAATACCTTTTGTATACCTTTTATATATTTATGTTTTGGAATATGAAATTGTGTCTAAATAAAATAGCCATATGGCACAAGTCACATCATATTTGTATTTTAAATTTGTCATTTAAAAGTCTGTTTAAAAAGCATCTGCTAAATGATGTGAATTTAAATGCACATAAATTGTACTATAGTCTAGTCAATGGCTTTTTAGCAAAATTAAAATGGTAAAACAACTATGAAAATGAAATCATGAAACTGCAAAGATGGATAGAATAACATGTCATAATGTCATTCAAACCACTGTTTTCTGACTAATTGTAAATAATGATTGTAAATGCACAAACTAGAATAGGAACAAATGACTGATGTACGTGTCTCTCTTTTCTTACAGATATCTCTGGAGGCGAAGGTCAGCTGCTTTGTCAAGCATTCTGTCTGGGAGCTGGTGCTGATCTAATAGCAGACAAACAGTACATGACGCAGTACACCACGGATGTATGCAACCAATTTGTCAAGCTCAAGCTCAATTTCTGGCCATTTGGTAGGTTGAACTATCTCTAATATCCATTCATCCAGCTGTTCTCCACACAGGATTATCCCATAATATCCCATTGTGATGGACTGGACAAGTGAACAATCTGTCCTGTTGTTTTTATAGCCATATTGACACGTAAACAATTTTAGCAGCTAAAAACCCTATACAGCCAAAATAGTTTTTTTTTTAATTTTTTTTATTGAACAATCATTCATGTACAAACAACTTGGCAGTATCAAACATCATTATATTACTACAGAACAGGTGCATACCAAAAAAGGTAGAAAGAGTCCAAAATAGTTAAAGACCTATAAAACCTGTTAACTGAGCCCAAGAACAGAAGAACTTTAGAAAATTAAGTGTAATTGTTTCACAGATCTTTTGACAAGCATTTATGGATGCATGGCTAAGTGGACCTGGGGCAGGAATTATAACTTCCTCCACAACATGACAGGTGAGAACAGACCTGTTTGTTAACTTGAGTTCATTGTGAATA
>JAHKKF010528288.1:0-10406 GCA_019740295.1 Labeo calbasu
GTAACACGTAACATTTTAATTATATTTTGCTAAAATGAACAAAATGACTCGAAAAAAGATTCGTTCATTTTGCTGAACGAGACTCAAAGGTCAGAGTCGGTAAAATGATCCGAACTTCCCATCACTATGCCGGACACGAACAGGACATAATTAATTCCTACAACTTGTTAATTCGTTCCTATGATTTGTTAGTTTATTAATTTGTAAAATGAGGGAACGAATTAAAAAGTCGTATTAACGAATTCTTAATTTATTGCCACGAAATCTTGTATTTCCCACCCCCAGTTTACCACAGTAAGAGATGCGAAATCATGGATTAAAAGTGAATGATAAGAAAATAAACTTGCAAAATTAAAGGGTGAGACATTGAGGATTTGGGAAAAGAAACTAAATATTAAGTTTGTGGCAATTCATGACCAACCGGCAAAACAGAACACATACACTTAACTTCTGGGTTAAATACAACATAGCGCTGGGTAAAATATGGGCATACCCAGCGATTGGGTTAAAGCTGCGTATGGCTTTAAATGTATGGGCTCTAACAGCATGAATCCAAAAGCATGGTCGCTACTAACATTTGCCTGCTAACCAATTATTTCTCTTATAAAGAATGTTTTGTACCTCACTTGTGTCATAATATTCAAGTAAAAATGTTTCAAATGAGCAACAGTGTGTTTTGCCATTGCGCCACTTTAGTGAAAGAGTTTCACTGACCTTGTGCCGTAATTACTAATTATTAACCGTAATTACTGCTATTGTGTTTTAAAATACAACATCGACCACCATGAAACCATTTAAAAGGGGGCATACAGCGTCTAGTGACTGGATATGAAACAGCCAATAGTAAATTATCCCAAACGGCAATAACGCTTTCTCCAATGCCACTGCTGCCACTGCACGTGCTATTACTGTTTACTCTATCACACACTGAATGCGTCATTCTGTATGTGCATTCTCAGTTTAAATGCAGCGATCAAAACACTAAATCTAATCATTCAGCACACATGACTTAACATATTCCTCTTATCAGCAAGACATATCAGCATAATTTTTCATATCGGGCTAATGCCGATATTTACATTTAAAGCCATTATTGGCCGATTCCGATATCAGTCCAATAATATCATACATTCCTAGTTTTTATTATCCAATGAAACCATTAAATCATTTAACACTTCTAAAATTGCTGTAGATGTACTATTTTTTCCCCCCTAAAACCGTGGCATCAGTGGTACAACTGTAATTTTATGAAGCTATGAGAATGCTTTTTGTGTGCAAAGAAAACAAAAATAATGACTTTATTAAATGATTTCTTCCCTTCTGGGACAGTCTGTTGTCATTATCAAGAGTACCACGGTGCATGCGTGTGCTTTCCTCTGCTTGTAAACATGGCGCAGCACATGCATGTACTATGTCAGCAGCATTATACACAAGTCGTGATACTGTTTGTAGCAGCTACTCTGTAGTCACCAAACACCTCTGAGAGGCTAAAACAGAAACTCAGTGCATTTGCGATGCAACAAAAATACAATATTGGTAAGGGAAAAATTCTCTTTTTTTGTTCTTCTTTATTGCACAGACTGATGACATAAAGATTTATTGTATTATGCTGATCAACAAAGAATACATTGCCCCTGCTCACCCCCTCTCCCTCCTTCTCTAATTGAACAGGTGATTAATATTCTCATTCCCACGTAACCCTGTGACTCTCCACCACAAACGCGTGACATAGACAAAAACACATTAACTCTTTCATGTCCACTACACTCTCCATAATGGCGGCAGACTGTACCAGAAGAAAAGAAATCGTTGAATATAGTTGTTATTTTTGCACACAAAAGTATTCTTATAGGTTCATAAAAGTATGGTTGAACCGCTAATGTCACATGGACTATTTTACAGATGATTTTACTACCTTTCTGTGTCTTGACCGTGGTAGAACCCTTGCTGTCTATGCAGGGTCAGAAAGCTCTTGGATTTCATCAAAAATATCTTAACTTGTGCTCTGAAGATGAACAAAGGTCTTATGTTCATTATAAGTAATTAATGGCAGAATATTCATTTTTGGCTGAACTAACCATTTAAATGATGCTGTGACATACGTAGTCCATTCTATAAAGACTGTGTCTATTCCCTGAATACTGAGGGCAAATTATATACTTACCAAGGGATCTATAAAAATTCTAATTGTGATTAAAAATAATATGCACAAATAGGGGCAACAGTAGCTATGTAATGTAATGAGGTCACAAAACTCTGGACTATTGATAATAGCGAGGACATATTAAAGTCGACTAAAGAAAGTAGAGTGTTTTTGTATTTTATTCCTTAACTTTGAAATAGCCTTCCTGATAATGTTCAGGCACAATCTTTTAGTTTAAATTAGATTGAAATACACATTTTTAGCCAAGTATTAACATAACACATCTCATAGCATTGCACTACAGTTATATTTGATTAAAGGAGAAGTCCACTTCCAAAACAAAGATTCACATATAATGTACTCACCCCATTGTCATCCAAGCTGTTCATGTCTTTCTTTCTTCAGTCATAAAGAAATTATGTTTTTTGAGGAAAACATTTCAGGATTTTTCTTCATATAATGGACTGATATGGTGCCCTGATTTTGAACTTCCAAAATGCAGTTTAAATGCGTCTTCAAACGATCCCAAATGCAGTTGTAAATGGTCCCAGACGAGAAAGAAGGATCTTATCTTGCGTAACGGTTGGTTATTTTCATTAAAATTAAACAATTTATATACTTTTTAATGCCAAGCGCTCGTCTTGTCTTACTCTGCCTGGACTGTTTTTGTTCCGGTTCATGACAGTTAGAGTATGTCGAAAAACTCCCATCTCATGTTCTCCCTCAACTTCAAAATTGTCTTATATCGCTGTTTTATCGCATGTTTTGTTAAGGGTGTTTGATCTTCTTTGCATGTTCATTTTGCAAAGACTGTGTCAGTACTTCTGCAGCGATGTAGGATGATTTTGAAATGATTTTTGAAATGATTTTTGAAGTTGAGGGAGGAAATACGTTCTGAGTTTTTCAACATACCATAACTGTCTTGAGTCAGAAAACACAGAGTTAAACGTCAGCGAGGAAAGACGAGCGTTTGAGAATAAAAAGTATTTAAATTGTATATATATTTTTTAAAATAACCTATCGTTTCGCTAGATAAGACCCCTCTTCCTCGACTGGGATTGTTTACAACCACATTTGGGATCGTTTGAAGCTGCATTTAAACTGCATTTTGGAAGTTCAATATTGGGGCACCATATAAGTCCATTATATGAAGAAAAATGCTGAAATGTTTTCCTCAAAATGCATAATTTCTTTACAACCGAAGAAGGAAAGACCAATGAACATCTTGGATGACAATGGGGTGAGTACATTATATGTGAATCTTTGTTGTGGAAGTGGACTTATCCTTTAAATAAATCACCTTTGTCTGAAATAATATAAACAGCTGCTATACTAATCTTTCTCCTTTTGCTTTACTGTTTCTATCTCTGGATGCTCATCCCAAGGTTACTAGAGTTCACGCCAGTTTCAGATTGGATCCAGCCTCACTTGTGAAGACTTCAGATCAGATAATGACAACACTCAACAAGACTTTAGATGATGGCAACTGGACATACAAAACTGACAAATATTATCCTTATATTGCCTTTAGGGGTAATCTGACGATTTTCAACCTGCTTTGTATTATTACAGTGTTTTTAATATCTGTAAATGAACAGTATTTAATCTTTCTCTGAGTTATGTGTACCTATCCCAGTGGTCTCAAACTCAATTCCTGGAGGGCCACAGCTCTGCACATTTTCGCCCCAACCCTAATCAAACATGCCTGATCCAGCTAATCAAGGTCTTCAGGATTACTAGAAACTCCAAGCAGGTGTGAGTTGGAGCTGGTTGGAGCTAAACTCTGCAGAGCTGCAGCCCTCCAGGAATTGAGTTTGAGACCTCTGACCTACCCCCTTTTATTTGTAAGCAACACTCTGCAGGATGATGAAAAATAAATGATGAAATGGCAAAAACACACTTTTTGGATCATCAAAATGACAAAGTTGACAAAATGACAAAAAAAAAAACGTTGTTTTACATGTATTTCCAACGTTGTAACCAAACGCATTGGATTGAAAATTGTTGAACTTACCCTTTAATAATCTTGAAGGATAGTGTGTGAGCACATGACTAGAGACTTAATATTAAAAAAAAAAAAAAAAAAAAAAAAAAAGTTTTTGCCATGAAGATAGTCTTAGATTCTGGTGTGGCAATAAAAATAGATAATTACTAGTACTGAACACATGACTTGTTTTATGTTTGAGCTGCTGTCATATGGACATTACTTTGTTGCCAGAAGATCTTCCCCAGTAAGTCTCAGTCACCTCTGGCTGATTAAAAATATTTTTTTGATTGTAATCCTGTAAAAAAGCATTTTCTGTCAATCTACTTTGAAATAAGTATTTGGAAAGGTGCTTATACTTAAACAACAGTTAACCATGGTTTTACTATAGTAAAACTGTAGCAACCATAAGTGTAGTAAACATGTTTAGTTTATTGTTTTTTGGTTCATACCAAAGTTTTTATGCCATGGTTCTACTATAGTTATATTGTAGTAATACTACAGTAAAACTGTGGTAACCATGACTATTGTAACCGTAGTTTTTTAAAATCATGGTAAAATTTGTAGTTACTATGGTTTTACTTCAACAGTCAGTTAAACCATTGGCATTGTAGTAAAATTATGGTTGATTTTATTTTTACTGTGGTTTTACTGCAGATGCTGTGGTAAAACCATGGTTAATCTTTGAAAGAATACAAATTGAATGGAATGCTTTATTTGTATGTCATTTTGATTAAAGCATCTGATGTAAATGTATTTGTGTGTTTAATATGTTTATTGAAAATATTAATAAATTTGCAACTGTTACTGAGAGTGGTGTGTGTTGTTTTATTATAAACCAGTGGCTGCTGTCCTAGAATAACGCTGAGCAAAACGCCAGTGTGTGGTACATTCTTGAAGGATTGTCACCCACAAATAATAACTCATAATTTATTTCTCTTTCGCTCCTAACCTCTATGACCTTCTTTATTCTGTGAAAAACAAAAGATGATATTTGAATATTGTTGGCAACCAAAGTGGGTTGAGTTTGGTACCATTGCTTTCCATTGTGTGGACAAAAGATATTTTTCAAATAAAAAAAATAAAAATATATATATTTTTTCAAAATATCTTCTTTTACTTTTCACAGAAGAAAGTCACACTGTTTTGAAATGACTTGAAGTGATGACAGAAGTTTCATTTTTGGGTGAACTATCCATTTAAACCTTTTTTTAATCCCTTTTAAACTTTGTTTGCCAATACTTTCACACAGTTATTGTGCTCAATAATATAATAACACTTACACTAGTTTCTCCAGTTTACAGAGTGGATCCTCCAGTAGAGCAGAGATCAGATTCACTCCTGAGTCTCCTGGTGTATTAACGCTCAGATCCAGTTCTCTCAGGTGTGAGGGGTTTGATCTCAGAGCTGAAATCAGAGCAGCACAGCCTTCCTCTCCAATACTGCAGTAACTTAGCCTGCGGAGAGTGAAGAACATGAATGATCTCTGAGATTGTGTTTAAATTTTAAGTGAGAGTGTGTTTGTGTGTTTGTTGTTATCAGTGGTATCGACATTTCAACTTGCCAACACAAACACAAGCTAAGAAACTAATTTAAATGTACTCTACCCACATGATTCCTGATACTGAACTAGTTTATCATTTTCATTCTTTAAACCTTTTGTAGTGCCATATAGGCAATAATGTGATGAAATCTACGAAAACCCAACACATGGTGAAATTTTCCTTTTTTTAGGTTTTGATACCATATGAAAGTTGGGTTCAAGCCCTTTTTTATTTTGTCCATAGCTTGAATGTAACAAAAGTTATGACTATCTTAAGTCGGCTGATAATTATGATTTTCAGGAATGTAATTTTAAGAAAAACAAGTTTAAAGTGAGACGGCTTTCACTTTCACTTCACATGTTTAACGAGAGCTGTCTTTCAGCAGTGCTATACTGCATCATTACACAAACAGGCTAATGTTACCCTGAAGAGGACAGTTTTCTGTTGTTTATCATGGGCATAGTCTCTTTTGATCACCCCTTGTATGTTTAGATAGCATGAATAGTGTACCTTGTAGTTTACATTTAGAAAAGCAAGTGCAGCGCAACTGTTCATGCACTGTGCATATAACAGACTGTCATCAGACTCTTCTTTAGTAACTTCATCATCCGATCCTTCATCTCTGGATGTGAAATAGATCATTATAACATTGTTTAGGGCACTGACATCACCAAGATTGAGCAGATTGAGAGAAGTAAGATCATTTAGTGATCGTTAAGTGAGCAGCTACTTCAGACTGCGTTGTACTCTTGCATTCTGCCATCTCACAATATAAAAAAAAAAAATAAATAAATAAAACTTTGCATGCCATAGTTTACACAGGACTGGCAGAGAATGTGCATTAATACACCTTTATTAAATATGTTATGTGGTTTATTTTGATGTTTTTGTGGTGTTAAAATAAAGCACCTCTGCTTAAAGCGCATTCTTAACATAAGAGAAAGACAGTCATTTCTGTGCTTGCTGAAATAAACTGCTATTTTTCTGCTCTAAACAAGTAAATTTTGCCAAGATATTTTCAAAGATGATAGACAAGATGTTATAGAATAATAATGTAAAGAAATCCTAATTTTGACAACAACAAAAAAATGACATTGACCTATTT
The DNA here is from genome assembly GCA_019740295.1 of Labeo calbasu. Classification (NCBI taxonomy): domain Eukaryota; kingdom Metazoa; phylum Chordata; class Actinopteri; order Cypriniformes; family Cyprinidae; genus Labeo; species Labeo calbasu. The sequence goes on from JAHKKF010528288.1 coordinate 6,777, forward strand.
TTGGTACTTCCTGAAAATGTCCCAGTGCAACATCCAACTTGATATACATCAATCCTTTTTTTTTTTTTTTTTTTTTTTTTTTGCTCACACAGAATTAGGTAAAATAGCATTTATGAATGCTCTCCCCTCTTATATAAATACTCTTCAAACAGANAATCCTTTTTTTTTTTTTTTTTTTTTTTTTTTTGCTCACACAGAATTAGGTAAAATAGCATTTATGAATGCTCTCCCCTCTTATATAAATACTCTTCAAACAGATTAAATTATTCAAGTCTTGGTGTCACTGAGTACTGAGTACTGAGTACACTGAGTATCTGTTACCCATTAATTGGAGAAATATTTGTCAATTTGATAATTTATATTTTGTGACTTGTGTGTGGTAGTTTACAATGGGGCTAAAGATGGACCTATGTAAAAGTCACATTTGAAATTATTACAGACTTATGTAGCAAATGAGAATCGTTAAAATTACAGGCTTCTGTTTTGACAAATGTCTTGTTATTTATTTTTTTTATTCAGTGTAATTAAATCAACAGATTTTCAATAACTGAAGAATATAAAAAGGTGGTATTTGGGGTAAAAAAGAGATAATCACCATAATTATTTTAATTAAAAATTATATTAAAAAAATATGATACCACTCACAAGATATAAACAATCTTTTAATTGCGATACTGTAAAGCCATATTAAGTTATTATGGGATCTTCAAGCAGTGTAAGAATCTTTCACAATCTTTTTCTGTATAATAAAACATACCTGTATTTTTATTTAAATAAATCCATTTTGCAATGTACTCAGTTAATAAAAGTAAATTATCAGAATCAGAATCAAAATATATATAAATTATTTTGGTATTATATGGTACAAGCATTGCTGAAGGTTTTTTTCTTTTTTTTTGCCCCATACTGGTGAGGCCATCGTTGCCATCTCATATATTTCTTTATTTTCCCTTTAGAAGTTGCATTCAATATTCATTGCGTGAAAACTCGGAGGCGACTCGTGTCTTTAGCCTGATTGTACTCTAATACTGGTGTGCCATAAGGACAGAAGCATTTCTAGATTCTAGCAGTCACTGTAGATGTTATATATATATATATATAAAACACTACAGTGCTGGTTTTGAAAAAAGGCTCCATCAGAATATCACAATTCATAAGATCGCAATTAATAAATTGATTCATTTACATTTATTTTAATAAAAGGTTTGGACTGAGGGTAAGAGGACAACAATCAAAACCACTGCTATAGAAAACATATCTGAGTAATTTTGCTTTTTACTTGAAACCTTATAGTTACTGAGATGTGCTGAGACTCACTGTAGTTTCTCTAGTTTACAGTGTGGATCGTCCAGTAGAGCAGAGAGCAGCTTCACTCCTGAGTCTCCTGGTTTATTATCACTCAGATTCAGTTCTCTCAGGTGTGAGGGGTTTGATATCAGAGCTGAAATCAGAGCAACACAGCCTTTCTGTGTAATATGACAGCCGTAAAAACTGCAGGGAATATATAGAAAATTAAAGATGAGTTATTAGTGCTCAATTCATGTGTCCAGGTGTAATTGCTGAAAAACAGATTTAATACATATCATAGATATCAATTATTAAACCAGGCACAAATAGTGACTTAGAGTCAATTCCTATTTTAATAGACTTCTTAAAGAGGAATAATCCATAAGTATTTTCATTTGCATTCAGCCTGCGATAATTTGTTTTCCTGATTTAATACTCAAAGCAGAAATATGAAAAAGCAGCACTTTTTTTTCATTTTTGTAAAAATAAAAAAATCTGAATTTGGCTTGATAGAAAATGGATAAAATTTTATTTGAAATTGTGCTATACAAACACTTGTTAAAAAAGGTTACAATTTGGTCAGATTGCAACTGATGCCCCAACTGGAGTCTTCACTTGATGCCAAAATGAGTCCTTACTAGGGGTGCGGCGATCTGATATTCAGTATCAGTACTGCTTCAAAACTGTCATTTTCTTCTTGATCGTGGTATAGGAAAGACGAGACCTATCCAAATCTGGCATTCTGCATATACTATTGTGTTATTGTTAAGCCCCACAAAAACCTCAATTACATCACGAAGCACAATAAAAATTTTGTGCACTATTTTTCAAGTGTTCTGAAGCCGTTTCATAGTTTAATGTGAGGTACAGATGAATATTTAAGTTCATGTAAACTCTACTCTCCGCTGCGGCTGTCTGTCATCCTCCATTCAGTATTCAAACTGTGTGTCACATTCAGTTACGACAGTCAAGACGATAAAATCCAAGATGATTAAATGTTCCTAATAATATTATACTTGATCTGTAAATAAAGATAAATGGTTTTGCATAAAATGACTTTATCTTGCTGGAGTTTCGTGCTGTTTCTAAATCGTGTTAATTTCTACTGTGTATCTTTTAGATCACAACACTGGAGTAGAGAGCACTATGAATTGCAACATTCATCAGATGGTTTGTGTGCCATTTGAGGCTGAGACTAATTGACAAGACAATACTTTGCTAATTTAAGAAATTGCTGAATGCTGTCAAATTAAACATGGTTAATGTCACTGAAGATTTCTGTACATGTATATCTGATGTACAAAATGTCATGAAATTATGGCTGTCACATGATTACTAGTGATGGTGAAGTGAAGCGTTCTGAACCAGTGAAGCTTTCAACACAATTGTATCCAAAAAGGTTCATTAGTCGAAGCTTTCAAAACGGGTTATATTGTGGCCATCTAGTGATCATAAAAGTTAATAACACCTTCCAAAATGCGGTGTTACCATTACAGCCACTGGTTTCACATCTGGTTCTACGAATGATTCTTTGTTTTATTTTATTGTATATAAATAACAGTCATTGTCAAAGTCATTCATTTTTGTCGGTGTACTAGCACTAAAATAAGTAAAATAAATGAAACATAAATGCATAAATTAAATCTATGATCTGTTTATTTATTTAGTCCTTAGACTGTTACTTCATGGGCAAAGTAAATTTTTGAGCTCAGTTTTTAAATTACTATTAAAATAAATAAATATACAATACTAACACATTACAATATAATGTAAAGGAAACGGCACTGAGGTTCGCTTTGTTTGAACCAGTTAACGGAAGCAGTCACGTGGTTGTCAGGTGAATGAAGCTTCGGACGTCATACATCACATGCTTTTCAACTCATCACACTTGATTCAACTCATCAGGTCATCAGTAAAGCACTCTATGATGTTAGCTCAGTGTGTCACATAAGAAAGACCTCAAAATATACAGGAACATGGTAGAGAAACAAAGGCCTACTGTATACAATAAAGTCAGTAAAACAAAGACACTGTAAAATACTCACTCAGCCTTTCTAGATGCTTTGATCACTGGCAGCAGCCTCAGGAGACATTCTTCTGATCGATCATATTTCCACAGTTTAAACTCATCCAGCTCTTCTGCTGAGTTCAACAGCACAAACACCAGAGCCGACCACTGAGCAGCAGACAGTTTGGCTCTAGAGAGACGACAGTAACTTGTTCTACTCAGGTATGTTTGGACTTTCTGCTCTAGTGAACGATCATTCAGTTCATTCAGACAGTGGAACAGGTTGATGGATTTCTCTGGAGAGGGATTCTCCCTGATCTTCTGTTTAATATATT
>JAHKKF010528291.1:0-39641 GCA_019740295.1 Labeo calbasu
CCCCCCCCTCTCAAAAAAAACTCTTAAAAGACACAAAAAGAGCATTATTTTTAATAAAATTCTAGTGTATTTGGGCATCCGTCATGATACTACCTGTAAGAAATACCACAAGCAGAGTGGTATAAAAAGTGGAACGTTTGTGTCACAATCTTATCAGCCAATCAGATTCGAAGACCAAAAAAGAACTGTTGTATTAAATAAATAAAATAAAATTTAATAATTCTCTGAAACTACATTTTTCATCTGACATCATAAAGCTGCCTCCAACCACCTGGCACCATTTTGGTATGTACCGCCCACATTTCCTGATCCAATCAGTTCCCATTGCAATTAGTAGTGCTTGCTAATTAAGAGCACAAAATATTGATTGTGTGTTCTTCTAAATGTGTAAATGCGCTCCTGTTGAGTGCTCTGTAAACACAATTTACTACGGTAGCAATCAGCGGTGTTGAGTTCTGGCAGGTGTGTTTGTCCTCTGTGTCAGCTCTCCGTGCTTGTCTAGCCACATTATCCCTGAGTACTATAGAAGCGTTGTGTAACATTGAGTCATTGATCAAGCGTAGGTACTTTTGGGTGTGCTAATGCCCGCACACAGCTGGAGGCTGCTGCTGTCCTTCCTGTGAGACTCCAGTGCACGTGTCTTATCCTCATAGGACACAGATGAGCAGGATGGTGTTGTCTTTCTGAGGCTTCAGTGGCTCTGCACCAGTCTGTTGTGTCGGTGTGCTGTGCCGTCGTTCTCTCTGGAGTCTGCTGTGACCATTGTCTCAGAGGAGCTTTGCATCATTCTGGGTAAGAGTTTACAAAAGACTCGAGAGGAAACTTTTGTGGTATTTTGATGCCCTTCAGTGAGCTTGCCATTTCTTCTCAAGTTCTGCACATGAAATGCCACACCTCAGTGGGATTCATCTAGAAATTTCACTCTTTCATAAGGAGATCTTTTCAGATTTTGACCAGAACAAGTGGTTTATAGATGCATAAAAATCTAAGGAAACGTGATGCATTAAGACCCGGGGGGTGAAAACTTTTGGAATTTGAAGAGCAAGGTAAATAAAAATGCAAGTATCTTCTGTTGCTCCGAATGGGCAGTACTAAATGGAAAAAAAAAAGATATTTCAACAAAATAAGAAAAATTTGGACATCTTCATTCTGTTCAAAAGTTTTCACCCCATGCATCATGTTTCCTTCTGGAGCATCAGTGAATGTTTGAACCTTTTTTAGTATTTGTGTTTGAGTCTCTTAATTGTCCTCAGTGTGAAAAGATGAATCTCAAAATCATTCAGTCACTGCTTGATAGGGTTCAAATATGCAAAAGATGCTGGAAAACCAAAGAATCTGCAGGACCTGGAGGATTTTTCTAAAGAACAGTGCTCAGTTTAACTGTTCAAAACAAACGAAAGACTTGTGAACAACCATTGCAAAACAAAAAAACAGTTGTAGATCATCCAGGTAACCACACACAGTATTAAGAACCAAGAGTTCCCAAACTTTTGAAGGGGCTTTTTAATAATATCTTACTCAGGACAGTACTAAATAAAAAATAACATGCATTTTGTACCTAACTTTCACATACCACTCTATCTATCTATCATAGAGCTAAGTTTGTTTCTTCATCAGAACACAACACAACACAAATTTACCATTACATCACTTGCTCACCAGTGGATGCTCTGCAGTGAATGGGTGCCGTCACAATGAGAGTCCAAACAGCTAATAAGAACATCACAGTGATCCACAAGTAATCCACATGAGTCTAGTCCATCAATTAACATCTTGTGAAGAGAAAAGCTGCATGTTTGTAATAAGCAAATCCATCATTATCCATCAATATTTTTAATAAAATTCTAGTGTATTTGGGCATCCGTCATGATACTCCCTGTAAGAAATACCACAAGCAGAGTGGTATAAAAAGTGTAACGTTTGTGTCACAATCTTATCAGCCAATCAGATTCGAGTACCAAAAAAGAAAAGAGAAAAGCTGCATGTTTGTGATAAGCAAATCCATCATTAAGACATTTTTAACTTACACTAACTGTACTGAGTCCATAATCCATAATATTGCTTTCTCTAGTAAAAAAGTAATCGGGTCTGAATCAGGAGAGAAATATGCACAGATCAAGCATGGTTTACAAGCAGAAACGGTTCAAAACAAACATGTTGGTGGATTTTGATGTAAGAGTACAACAGCGAATGGACAAATTATTGGTGGATTTGTTTCTTACAAACATTCAGTTTTTTATTCCACAAATGTTAATTGATGGACTAGAGTGGTGTAGATTACTTGTAGATTTTTGTGATGTTTTTATCAGCTGTTCTCAACTCTCATTCTGATGGCACCCATTCACTACAGAGGATCAATACCACTTACATCACGATTTTGATCAGTTACCCGGATACGCGGGCATATTGGAGATACTCGGATGTAAACAACAGCATGGATTGCATAGTTAATGTACGACTGAATATGTTGTTCCGCTAATTTATGCTGTCTAAACCACACAAAAAAATTCACATTTGAGAGGAAAGGCAAGCTCCTTAAGGGCACTAATACCGTGGTACATTTTTGATATGGCGCAAGTCTGCGTCACAGCGTTAAAACACTGAAGTCATTGGCTAAAAGCTCAAACTTCATTGTCTCTCAGTCTTACTAGACCTCTGTGTCATGCTCATTTGCTGCATGAGTCAAACTGCATCACACCATCCTCAGACACCGATTGCATTCCAAGTGTAATCGTGTACATGCCTCAGCAGTTGCACCTAACAACCTTTCATAACTAACACTTGTCCTGTGGATCAGTATTACATTGCATTTATTTCTCCAGTTTTTCTGACTGACAGCTCTTAGAATGGCATCTTACACTGAGCGATAGGCCATTTTTCCTGAGCCAAATGAAACCGATGAAACACAAAAAGGTTTTGACTTAATACTATTTTTTGGTGTAAGGCTTTTGCTCTCATTGTACCACAGTAATGTGTTTACATATAGTGTTATGAGGCTTACACTGCAAAGCTATTATAATTATTCTTCTACAATTTTAATTTTACTTGGTGTATTCATATGGGACAAAATTTTATTTTCTTAACTTTAGCTTTAGTTGCAGTTCCTTAATATTGAATTTTTGTTTGAAACAGATTTCACAAAAATTGCACTCGAAAAATAATTGCTAGGCCCCCTGTGGTACTGCTGTGGACCCCCTGTTAAAGACCCCTGCTGTATTGTTACATTTTTAGTTGGAGTTTGGAAAAATATTGAAAACAATGTAGGCGACCACAGACAAAGAGAGCAATTCAGAAACAAAGATATAAATTGGCTCAGGCTTTTGCATGGTTCAGAACTCTCTGATGTACTGTGTCTCTGACTCAAGCTGAGCTTACTTTGGTCTGAGATCAGTATCAAATTTGTATTGTGTTGTGAAAATACACCAGTACTCGTAAAAGGAGATCATGACTCAGAGATGCTTTGAGAGACAGATACCAGTCTTGAATAACTCTTGAAACTATTTTTCTGATTTATCCTCAATGATAAATGCATTTATTTTGGTTTCAAAGATGCAAGGAATTTTTTTTCTTGAGGCAAATAGTTCGTAAAGTCATCCTTTGGCTTCCTGCAAGCTCCTGAAGAAATATGTCATGTTGAATGTTATCTGTGTCCATATGAAATATACAGAAATAGGGCTGAAATTAGAGATGCCTAGTGACCTGGGACTAATCCACATATGATACATTGACTGTTACACATGTCTAAACGCATTTTGTCCCTCTCAATGCATCTTAGGTTCATGTGCAGTATGAAACTCAGGCTGCAAAACCGTAGAGGTTAGAAAATGTTGATTAAACATGGTTTTATTATTTTTTTTAACATACACTAATGTTCAAATGTTTGGGGTCAGTAATATTTTAGGTAAAAAAATAGTTTAGTTTAGCAAGCATGTATTAAAAAGAAGACTGTATTAAAAACTGACAGTAAAGACATTGTTTACTACCGTTTTTTTATTATTATTATTATTATACTTTAATTACCAGAATTCTAAATAAAATATATCATAGTTTCCACAAAACTATTATGCAGCACAACTGTTTTCGACACTGATAATAAGAAATGTTTCTTAAAGTCCCCCTGTAGTGAAAATCAAGATTTTTATGTTGTTTATTTGTCTATGTGGAGTTTTATGCCTTTAGACAACCATGTACCAGTCCATTAATCAACACCATTGCTGAGTATTTTCTCCTTAAAACTGTAGTTTCCCAAAGGCTGTTGCAGAAATGCGGTTTAAAATGGTCCTTTTTTTGCTATGTCACAAACTTCAGTAACCAATCATGTCAAAGGATAGATTCCTTTCATTCATTACATCATTACACACATCATTAGCATGCAAAATATACCAATAGGATTATCAGCACAAAACCAAATATTAAATAGAGCACTTAATAGAGCATCTAGAGCATCAAATAGAGCACAACCGCTAGGGGCTAACCGCTAACTTGAAAAATAACCCGCGGCAACAGTGTAAAAGTAGCCCGGCGTCAGACGCACCTCTCCCGCATTACCGTCTGCACTTCACTGGCATATGCTCGCGGGCGCGAACTGGAATCACAAACTAGGCTGCATTCGAGTCTTCAAGGCATTTTGAGGGCACAGCATCTTTAAGTAAGTAACTTTAACAAATGTTACAGTATCCACTGTAGCTGTCCCCTAGTTTTATCAGTTTTTTATCTGGCTGGTGTAGCTGCGTGGGGGCGGGGCTAATTTGCATATTCATAGATCCGTGTATAGTAAATGAGGCAAGGGGGGTAGAGTCACATTCAAGCTGTTTTAAGGCATGAGAAAACTATTTTCACAAGAAAATATGTCGTTTTGATGATCAAAGATCAGTTTTAAGGGATGACAACAGGGGGACTTTAAACACTAAATCAGCATATTAGAATATTTTTTTAAAACATAAAATGTTATATATTTAAAATATATTAAAATATAATTTTAAGTTATAATAACATTTCTTTAAATGAATTTGTTTAATTTATTCATAGATTAAATACAAACTATACATAATTGTGTATTTCTTTATAGATGTACACTACCAGTCAAAAGTTTTTAAAACAGTACGATTTTTAATGTTTTTTTTTTCTTCAGTGCTCACCAAGCCTGCATTTATGTGATCAGTACAATTTTGAAATATTTTTACTATTTTTTTAACTGTATATGAATATATTTTAAAATGTATTTTATTCCTGTGATTTCAAAGCTATTTTTTTGCATAATTTTTATTGTTAAAAACAGCTGGGTTGAACTTTTAAGTTTCTTTGATGAATAGAAAGTTCAGAAGAACAGCATTTATCTGAAATATAAATATTTTGTAACATTATAAATGTCTTTATCATCATTTTTGATTAATTTAAAGCATCTTGCTAAATAAAAATATTTAATTTTTATCTTTTATTTGCAAAAAAATAAAAATAAATACACTGACTCCAAGCTTTTAAAAAGGTATAATGTTACAAAAGCTTTTTATTTCAGATAAATGCTGATCTTTGGATCTTTCTATTCATCATAGAATCCTGAAAAAATTTACTCAACTGTTTTATATATTGATGACTACAATAATAATAATAACAATAATAATAAATGTTTCTTGAACAGAAAATCAGCACAGAGTGATTTCTGAAGGATCACCATGTGACACTGAAGACTGGATATAAAATATATTCAAATAGAAATCAGTTATTTCACAATATTACTGTTTTTGCTGTATTTTGGATCAAATAAATGCATGCAGGCTTGGTGAGCAAAAGAGACTAATTTAAAAAACATTAAAAATCTTACTGTTAATGTACATGTTCCTAAAAGTACCTAAATACCTGCTGTTTGTTTGTGGTCTCTTGCCTCTGGTTTTTCACTCTGTTATCTCTGTACTTCATTAAATTATCTGCACATAGATCTAAACTTGGCTCTAATCTGTGATTCATTGCAATTTGATTGTATCAGTTTAATCAATTCCATATCAATTCATCAATTCCATAATCTATATACCCTGTTTTCACACTCAATATTGCACATCCATTAGTGGCAAGCCATCATTCTTCCTTAACCCCATTTGAAATATCCACACCCATTGTGATTCATCTCCTTCCTGTGGCAATGGAAAGATAAAAGAGCGTTTGAAGGAGAAAGAGTGGCAAAAAAGAGGCTGACCTGACCTCAAGCCCTAGAGGTGACTTGTTCTCTCCACCAAACGAGGGCGGCTTATTTCCCAGCCTCCTGCTGTCGGCCTCTGCACTCCCGAAAAGGACAAGAACCCTTCACGCATTCACAATTAGCTGAAGAAAACAACTCTCTAATTGACAAGCTTCCACCATAAGGAGCAAGACATGCAGACTTCTCGGGTCTGAGTAGTCAAGATATTTGACTAATTAGATCATTTGCACCACAGATCGCATCGCACTGTTGCAGGCTGGGTAAATCACAGATAGTCATACTGAGAGAGCATCTGAAGCATCTTTTGCTTCAACTGAAATGGCTTTTAAAGGAGTTTAGATTAAGGATGTTGAGATTAAAGAGCATAAAGATGCTTGCATGGGTGACGGGTTATTTGTTAAAAGTGTCTGTCTGCCTTCCCCTCGGGCATAATTATACAAGAAATGGCTGAAAAGGTTATGAGCATTCACTCTCTGGCACATTGAAGATGCCTGCCGTCATCACTCTCTTTTTTTTGATAATGGGAAATTAAACTTGAAGTAATGAACTTTATTTGCCTTCTAGACATTTATTTTGCTTTTTACTGTACTGGAATCTTGTTATCTGCCAAGCTAACAGGCAACATTCTCCGATTTTGGATAGCATTCTGTCAAAGTAATGAAGAATAACAACGTGCAGTAAATGGTAAAATTGTTTGTACTACAAGCTAGTGTGTTCATAATTAAGATAAGACATGAAAATAAAACTGTAAGACAAACCAATTTGCAATATCAAGCAGCAAAATGAGCTGTTTTGTACAGCTGAAGGTATAGTATATAAGGTTACAAAAGCTTTTTATTTCAGATAAATGCTGATCTTTGGATCTTTCCGTTCATCAAAGAATCCGAAAAGTGTACTCAACTGTTTTATATATTGATGATAATAATAACAATAATAATAATAATAATAATAATAATAATAATAATAAATTGTTTCTTGAACAGCAAATCAGCACATTAGAGTGATTTCTGAAGGATCATGTGAAACTGAAGACTGGAGTAAAAATACAAATTTAGCTTTGATCACAGGAATAAATGATATATAGTTATTTTAAATAGTAAAAATATTTCAAGATTTCTGTATTTTGTATTTTGGGTCAAATAAATGCAGGCTTGGTGAGCAGAAAAGACTTAAAAATTAAAAATCTTACTGGTCAAAAACTTTTGACTGGTAATGTAGATGTTTCTTTAAAAAGTACTTAACACCTGTTTGTTTCTGGTCTCTTGTCTCTGTTTTTTTTTCACTCTGGATTATCTCTGTACTTCATTAAATTGTCTGCACAAAGATCTTAAGTCTGCTCTAATCTCTGATTCATTGCAATTTGATTGTATCAGTTTAATCAAATTCATATCAATTCTATGTGTGTATATATGTATATGTATATGTATATACCCTATTTTTACACTCAGTATTGCTCCTCCATTAGTGGCAAGCCATCATTCTTTCTTAACCCCATTTGAAATATCCTAAAAATCCTAAAATATCATAAAAGTAGCTGGACGCGGATGAGACCGGAAGCCAGACGTATAACATTTACAAATGGCGCATTTGTGTGTCCATGTGTGGAGTGTCTCAAACTCCATCTGTGCACATTGCTGTGGGTTTGGGTTTATTCTAACGTTCATCTGGAAACTCAACGTGCACCATTTCATCAGATTTGTAAGGTAACGTTAAATCATTATAAACCTACGCAAACACAAGAGAATAACGTTACATAAATATGCTGTTCATCGCGATTTCAAAATAAAAGTTTTACCATCGGTTCGCACGTTTTGAAGTCCACATAAACAGATGGTAAAAAATGGACAAATATTAAACATTAAGTGGTGATTTGAATTAAATGTTGTTTAGCCAATATTAAAAAAGGATTAGATCGTGCAGTAAAGTGCAAAAACAATCGTCAGGCCGTTGGCGCCCTCTGCAGTCATTTGTTATAATGTGTAATGTAAACATCAGCTTTATTGTTTGGAATACATTATGTATTTTAACAGTTTTGTACGATAAAACATGATTACTTGCTTTTAATACTTTATTTTGACCAGTTATAATTGCCTAATTTCTATTATATATTATTTTAAGTAATTTTAAAGGCTATTGTTATCTTAGGTCTGTTTTTTATTACCACAAAAATTATTAAAATTATCCGATTACTCAGTTAATCGTTGGAATAATCGACCGATTACTCGATTACCAAAATAATTGTTAGTGACAGCCCTAGACTGAAAACGACACGCAATATGTATGCATATAGTATCACTGTTTTCATGAATTGTGTTTTCATAGTTTGAGACAATAATGGTGTTGTTTTTAAAAAAAAAGTGCACTTAGAAACCTGTTTTTAAAAGTTTGCATTTGCAAGCCCCAAAAATGCCACTGTAAATAAATGGCAAAATGCATAAAGTTTCCTATTTTTAGTTCAAAATAGTCTAAACACACAGGTAGTTGGACATCAGTCTGAGTCTGCTGCTTACTGCTTGTTTCAGGTGAATCAGTGAATATTCATGGTGTTCCTATAATATTTGTAAATTGATAAAACCGAGCATTCTCTAAACTTCACATAACCCAAAAAAATAAAAAGTGACCCTGGACCACAAAACCAATCATAAGGGTAAATGTTTTGAAATTAAGATTTATAAGTAAATAGCTTTCCATTGATGACAAGCTTTCTATTTGGTTGAGATACAGCTATTTGAAAATCTGGAATCTGAGGGTGCAAAAAATTCAAAATATTGAAAAATCGCTGTTGTTCAAATGAAGTTCATGGCAATCCATATTACTAATCAAAAAATTAAGTTTTGATATATTTACGAAAAGAAATTTACAAAATATCTTCATGGAACGTGATCTTCACCTAATATCCTAATGATTTTTGGCATAAAAGAAAAATCAATATTTTTTACCTATATAGTGTATTGTTGGCTATTATACCCGTGCTACTCATAACTTTCTCAAGAAGCTTTGTAGTAACGTTTTCATAACTTAGTGAGAATGTTAGCAAAATGTTCTTAGAACATTGTTGTTGTTATTCTTATAACATATTCTTACAAAAGTTCATATATGAAAAAAAGTATTTATATATTGCTGGTTTCTGCTCACATTGCAGTGGTAGGTGAAAGCACAGCACATTCCTAGATAGAAATCTTGGAACACAGTTGTCCATCAAGTTCCCTTCTGCCGATCTTCCATTTAGACAAGACTTATCTTCAAAATCTCTGCTGTTTCCACACGACTGGGATTCCCTGTGAGAACGCTTCCAAAGCCCTTACAAAATCTCTACCACCCACTGAGAAAAAAGAGGGTTTTCATGCTGCTGTAAAATGAAATATGAAGTAGCCTGTGGAGAATATGGTTAAAGACTAGAGGAATAACCATTGGAAGGACGACAGCTGTCTTTGGTCGCTGCGGAGGTCAGTTCTACTTGTCTTTGTCCAGTATTAAATATAAAAAGCACTTCGATATAAGCTTCAGATGAACCAAAGCTCCTGCATTCTCCCAAGTTTTAATCAGATTGATTTATAGAGGTTGTTGTCATTGTGAGCTCTCATGGCCTTAGTATTTTTACGATTGCATGAGTGATGTTGCTTTTACACAACAATAAACTAGAATTTATTCATTGAATGAAATGAGAACGGCAGTAAAGCGACACAAACGGACACTGTAGATCACGGTAATAACAACATGATGTACTGCATGTGAATTTAATTCATTTAGTACTTAATCAGTATGCAGTTTCCGATGCATAAAGTCACTTGTTTCGTTTCTGAATTAATCGATTCAGTTATTGATTTCTTCATAAGACAGTTGTGTCTGAACAAACTTTGCTGACATTTAAAGAAGTATGTTCTTTACGGTTTGAATGTGTGTAGTATGAATAAAAATTCACCACCAACTGGTTTTACAAAGTTTTTTAGTCATTCATAGGTCTAATCACACACACAAATACCATCTGCAGTAGAAAAGTGCTATTATGTTTCTCTATGGGCCCAAGTATCTAAGCTTTCAAATGTCAGTGAGCCTCACTGTGAATTATGAGTGAATCAAAAACGAACACCAAGGAGATCCTAATGTTGAAGTGATGCCTGAGGGATCACAAAACCGCATTAGGCCTATTACTGTTCCAGTACATCAAACACTCCACTTTTGAGTGGTCCAAATTGTTTTGCACCATTTATTGTGAAATATGGATCCAGCTCCTGTGAGATACCTTCACAGGAAGATTACGGACCAGCAACCTCAATAGCAGAATGGGACCAATACCCTTTAATAGCACAATATTGTGCTGTGTGTTACTGGACCTCCAATAAAGTGGATTAAAGGATCTGAGGGGAAAAATTGATCTTGCTCCCCGTTGCATCTCGTAATCTAACCTAGGGGGCTTTTAAAGTCTGTCAGTGAAGGACAAAAATACTGGGCTAGAGAACATCTGTCTATGCATGATTTAAAATACCACATTTCAGTGATAATATCCACAAAATCCCTCATATGGCAAGGGTGTCAGTGTCAGAGCTTTGCACTCTGAAATCAATTTTATAAAGTTTGAAATTACATTCTGCCAGTTTTGGCTACCGTCTGAAGGGCGTGAAGACCCGTATCACCTCTCGTCATTGGATAATCCGCTCAGGAGCGCACTACAAACTCTATAAAGTGCACTCTGTTGACACTGATCATTTACAAGGACATCTACAATAGCTCTTATTAAAGTGCCCCACCGCAACCCTAAGACTGGGTGGAGATCAAATCGAGATTCACACCTCAAGGTCTCCTTCATGTCAGGTACTAAAGTGAAATTATGTGCCATGACACCGCTTTCTAACATGTAATTGCTTTCGACCTGGTCTCATCATTTGTGATTAACGTGTCATGCAGGGTGAGGGCAAACGTGAGCGCTGTTCTCTAGTCGCGCTTTACAGTAGCCTACTTAGTGAACTAACCACTTCAACAGGGTGAAATGGTGTGTTATGTAAAGAGTCACGTTATGTGGTGCTTTCTATGAAAGCCTGTTTCTGTGTCAGAGAAAAAAAAATTAAGATTATTCTATACTTTGAGATGAAGCGTAAAATAGGATAAATTAGTTATAATATCACAATATTGAGAAACAAAGTCACAGTTGTTAAATTTAAAGTCACATTGCGATATTTAGGCCTAATGTCATTGCAAAAAAATGTCACTGAGGTCACTGAGTTACTAAATTGCAATTATGATGAAAAAACATTGCAACAGAAAGATTTAAAATCTCATTCTGAGATAAAATCAAAGATTAGGAGATCAAAAAAGTCTATTTATGTATATATAAGTATATTTTGACATGTAAAGTCACTTTCTGAGTTATAAAATCACAGTTAGGAGAAAATTGCATCCCACTGTCACTGAGTTACAAAATTGCAATTATGATGAAAAAACAGTGCCACTGCAAGATTTAAAATCACATTTTTTTCTAAAGCTTAATCTATACTTTGAGATGAAGCATAAAATAGGATAAATTAGTTATAATATCACAATATTGAGAAAGTCACAGTTGTGAAATTTAAAGTCGCATTGCAATATTTAGGCCTAATGTCATTGCGAAAAAATTTCATTTTGTGAGTTATAAGGTCACTGAGTTACAAAATTGCAATTATGATGAAAAAACATTGCTACTGCAAGATTTAAAAACACATTCTGAGATTAAATCAAAGATTAGGAGATATTATGAAACAGAGTCACAGCTGTAAGATTTACAGTCACATTATGGAGATATAAAGTCATATTTTGACATGTAAAGTCACATTGTGAGTTATAAAATCACAGTTAGGAGAAACTCGCAACTGAGATGTAAGTCACATTGTGGCAATATAAATTCATATTGCATCCCATTGTCATTGAGCTACAAAATTGCAAGTCACATTATGAGTTATAAAATCTCTATTATGAGAAATAGTGTTACAATTGTAAGATTTACACTCACATTATCTAGATATAAAGTCATATTGTGACATGTAAAGTCACATTATGAGTTATAAAATCTTAATTATGAGAGAAACGTAGAAACTTTAGTCAAAATTGTGAGATGAAACCACAAATGAAAGACATAAAATTACTTTGTGAGTTATAAAATCACAGTTATTAGAAACTGTTGCAACTGTGAGATGTAAGTCACATTGTGACAATATAAATTCATATTGCATCCCATTGTCACTGAGTTACAAAATTGCAATTATGAGATAAAAACATTGCAACTGCAAGATATAAAATCTCATTCTGAGATAAAATCAAAGATTAGGAGATATAAAGTCACATTATGAGTTATAAAATCTCAGTTACGAGAAACTGCGCCACAATTGTAAGATTCAGTCACTTTATGGAGATATAAAGTTATATTGCGACATATAAGTCACATTGTGAGTTATAAAATCACAATTATGAGAATAAACATTGCAACTGTGAATTTTAAGGTCACATTGTAAGATAAAATCACAATTGGAAGATATAAAATTACATTGTGAGTTATAAAATCACAGTTATTAGAACTGTTGCAACTGTGAGATGTAAGTCACATTGTGACAATATAAATTCATATTGCATACCATTGTCACTGAGTTACAAAATTGCAATTATGAGAAAAACATTGCAACCGCAAGATTTAAAATCTCATTCTGAGATAAAATCAAAGATTAGGAGATATAAAGTCACATTATGAGTTATTAAATCTCAATTACAAGAAACCGTGTCACAATTGTAAGATTTACAGTCACATTATGGAGATATAAAGTCATGTTGTGAGATGCAAAGTCACATTGAGTTATAAATTCACAATTATGAGAATATTGCAACTGCGAATTTTAAGCTCACATTGCAAGATAAAATCATTGTGAGTTATAAAATCACAGTTATGAGAAACTACAACATTTGTGAGATGTAAGTCACATTGTGGCAACATAAATTCATATTGCATCCTATTGTCACTGAATAAACATTGCAACTGTTAATTTTAAGGTCACATTGTAAAATAAAATCACAATTAGGAGATTAAATTCTATTTGTGAGTTACGTAGCAATTATAAGAAACAAAGTCACATATTTGACATTTAAAATCACATTGTGGAGGGGGAAAAAAGGCATACTGCAACATGGAAAGTCAAAAATAAGTTCTAAAATAACTGACACAGTTGCTAAGGCCTAAACTGGCTTTTATAGTAATCAGCAGATATTTAACAACATTTAATTGAAGCATATGGTTATTCAAAGTAGTAACACGTACAAGCCTATATATTTAACAGCTGAACTGTAGCATAAATCTCTGCCGTACAGTTTAATAGTTAGATTCATGTTGTACAATCCTGACATAAACCATTCAGACAGCTGTTGTCGTAGTTATTTTTATCCTAGCGTCAGCTCAAGATGGTGAGATCAGGTAAAGTGCCATCAACCTTTCCTGTACATGCGGCTTTTACTCTTCCGCTGGATAAAGCAATTTGCTTTCATACACAGTCGTAGCTGATGAGTTAGATGTAATTTCCAGTGCTGCTTTTAGTCCCTCTGGTTTTGGGTTAATATAGGGCTGCTTTTTTTTTACAGGGAAATGGGGGTTGGTGATCTGTGCCGTCCTTGGAGACCCATCGGGAGCAGGTTAGAGTGCAGCCTACTGTCACCATCTTCCACCTCACTTCTCTAATACTCACTGGTCTCAAGTGAGGCTGTTGCACCGGAAACAATGGCACATCAATATTTTAGAGCCTGGAGGTTATTATTGTTAACAGTATTGGAAGAGGAACAAAACTTTTATGCTTTGGCTTCACTCTCTTGCATGTTTTTTCTTTACTTCCTTCCTATGGTCTTGAATGAATCTAGCCAAGTGGGTTAGATTTACAGTACTGCTGGAACCAATATTTTCCATAAAAATATGTTCTGATAAGAACAATTTGGAATTTAAACATCCAGCTTTCAATAGAAGACATGTGTGAGAAGCCGTATGCTAATCTAGTCTATCTAGCAGAGAAATCTCACACCGATGGAGGCCAGACATGTGCTGTCTATTAAAGGTCAAGGGAAACATGTTTGCCTGAGTTTCCTCCCATTCTTTCCGGAGCACTTCCTTTCTCTTTGGAATATCATGACTGTTAAGGACGACTTTCCTGAATATGTTTGGCAAAGAAAGGGGCAGTTCCCCAGACAAAAAACATGTGGCATATAAGAAAAAAAAATACTGATTTTTGCAGCTCATTGCATATCGAAGCTTAACGTTTTCTTGAATATATTGTATATTGTATCATATTGTTTTTTCAGAAAGTTTGGGAATATTTGTCCTCTCCTCAAATTTGTCACTGCCAAAACAGTAATATGTAATTTAATAAGAAGGGTTATATTGACCTATTTAGATTTTGCTTACATCTACCTTATAAATATATTTTTTGCTATTTTATTAAAGAGGTTTTAGAGGTAAATCAATAACAGTTACAATTTTAACAATATTTCAAGTGTGATTTATGACATTTGTTGTACTTCAAATCCAATCTTTCTTTGCAAATGGCATAAAGTTAATCATACTGATTTCATACTTAAGGATTTATTAGTTTGAATATGCATTGAACCAAACACTATCATAACATTTAGTTGATAATTCAGTATACTACTTTTTTTTTTTGACAATACATCCCATGTTTCGGTAGTGACTGCACATTTTTTGGTAGCGACCACATCACATTACAAAATTTTAACTCGCATACTAAAACACTACTAAAACATACTAAAATACTAGACACTTGCATAATTATACCAAAGTTTTGTTTATTTCTCCCAAATAAGGTTTATGTGTTCTCTTTTGTCACTACCGAAATAACACGTTTTGGTCGTAATTGTTATGGTAGTGACAATTTTAGATACTTTTGAACCTAGCTCAAAGATGCTAATCAGCACATGGTTAGCTAACACAGTTCACGGTTGTACACACACACACACACACACACACACACAAAAAAATCACAATTTTGTGGAATAACTCCCAAAAGAACAATTGTCACTACCGAAATGTCACCAAATGTTTCGGTCGTGACTGTTTTGGTAGTGACAATTTTAGATACATTTTGCCTAGCTCAAAGATGCTAATCAGCACATGGTTAGCTAGCACAGTTCTGAACCGTTATACACACATGGAAAAAAAAACTACATGGAATAACACCCCAAAAAACAATTGTCACTACCGCAACTTTGCCAAATGTTTCTGTTGTGACTGTTTCGGTAGTGTCCATTTGAGATACTTTTGAGTCCAGCTCAAAGATGCTAATAGGCACATGGTTAGCTAACACAGTTCTGAACAGTTGTACATATATAAAAACCCTACATTTTATGGAATAACACCCCCAAAAATGTTTTAATCATGACTGTTTCAGAAGTGACAATTTTAGATACTTTTGAGCCCAGCTCAAAGATGCTAATAGACACATGGTTTTATAACACAGTTCTGAACAGTTGTACACATATAAAAACCCTTTTATGGAATAACACCCAAAACAACAACAAACAATTATCACTCTTGAAAAAAACAGCATATGTTGGTAGGTAGGTTTTGATGCTGGTTTAATCTGGTCCTGGTTTATGCTGGTCCTTAGCATTAAGCTTGCTGATATTTTAAATATTATTGTGGGCTTCAATAGATAATGGAATGATTCTACTAAATTTCCATGATTTGAATTCTTAATTGCTTTTTAAATGTGTTTTTTCATTGTGGGCCAATATTTTGCATCAATTCTGTAGAATGGCCCATATATATAATTTAAAAAGTTAAAATATTCTGTTTTATATTCTTATTAAATATGTATGCACAACATGTACAATCTCACTTGACTATAAACACTACATTTAAAATTCATCCAGGTTGTTAAATTCATCACTGAAGTAAAATATAATTAGGACACATCAAGGAAAACAACAACAACACAAGGAGTGAATAAAGAAAAGATCAACTTGTCATTCGTCAAAAACTTTATTTTCTTTCTAATGATGCATGTCAAACACTCCAACTCAAAACAAAGAAAGACTCTTAATTAGGACCCTAGCCTCATTTTTGAATAATATGCAAACAAAAAAGCAAGAAGAAAGCATATTTGAGCTGAAGGGTGGAGCACTCATGCAGCAATCAATCAATAATGCATCAAACTTAGTACAAAGCCCAGAAGACACAAGTGACAAGCTCTCTCAGTCGCTTGTTTTACTATGGATGAAATATTGACAGGTTTTAAAGCGACAAGGCATAGAGGTGATTGCTACTTAAAGCAGACTCAGGCCTGTCTGTGTCTATTCTGGTCTCTCATCCACTCATACAAATGCATAGACGGATGAATAAAGAAACGCACTGCAATCCATCAGGCTTATGGAAAGTTTAAACCTCTACCCTGAATGACTCCTCAATCCGTGCTTTACTCTTTCCAGGACATAGCATGAAAAAATAAATGTATTTTGTGGGAACAGGTTTTTAAGTATAATCAATGCAGGGTTTTTTTTGTGCAAAGACCATCTACAGCCAAAACCCTATTATGTGAGGACATCTATGTCATCTTATACTGGCAAAAAAAATTGATCCAGCTTTCCCATGCTAATGCTGGCTTGATAACAGACTTTCCTCTAGAGGCAGATTGTGAACATTCTTAAATGAAATATAATACAGGGTCATTCATACAGTTACACATGGCAGTTTTTCTATCTCTGATTCTCTGTTGGAATAATCTGGGCAAGTTTAAGGGAAAACGCCTTAAGTGGAAAACAACTGCAGCTGTGGCCCATAAATTTACAAATTCAGCAAATGCCTTCTGTTTTAACATCGCAATACTGGAGTGAAAACACAGCAGGAAATGTTCACATGATATTCTCCACTGTTTTCACATTTGCAAGCATTGTTTAACAGCTATGTTAAGAGATCATTTCTCAGCTCTAGGCAAAAAAAATCTGTTAAATGACTTGAAAAAGTAGTCGACTGGGTGCCACTGATAAAATGAATTTCTGTATTCACTACATAGTGAATTTAAAAGGCAGCTGTTTTATACTTCAGTCTGTGTGATGTGACTAATAGTGTGTATATGGGAGACCATGATATGCTCATTTTCTGAACTGGTATGTTAACACCAGACTACACGTTTTCTTACTATAGAGTGCCACCTACTGTTTATACAAGGTAACACTTTCAAAGGAGTGCTTAATTCTTAGTGCAAACGTCCCATTTTTCTTTATGTCAAATGTCTATAAGACCTTGCTTACTCATGTACGATTACATATATTACAAAACTCTGTACTTAATATACTCTGTATGCTTCATACAATTCCAGCATTTGCTGAGGTTCATCATTAGAGAATAACAGAAAATGACTTTCTCTAAATTCAACAGACATGATTCAGCATGTGGTCTCTTGGTCAAGGTTAAAAATGAGGTAGCAGGTCTCCAGATGGTCTGTCCCGATCATGTGCTGAAACTGTGGCTCCAGGTCTTCTGGCGTGAGGCCGTTTAGAAAGTGCCCACTGATTTCCTCATAGACCGAGGTTCCAACATCCTCTATAAATCCAGAAAGCAGAAAAGCATTTACTTACGCATGCAGAGACATTCTGAGAGCAGATGTGTTGGCAAACAGTATCCAGAACTGCTCTGATATCTGCAGATGCACTTGTTATATATATAGTGCCTTGCGGAAGTATTCATACCACTTTATTTTTTCACGTTTTTATGTTGCTGCCTTATGTTAAACGTCTTTAAATTACTTTTTTTTCACATCAATCTGTACTCCATACATCATAATGTCAAAGCAAAAACAAAATTGTCACAACTTTGTAAATTTATTACAAATAAAAAACCTGAAATAAGTGGATTGCAGAAGTATTCATACCCTTAACTCAGCATTTAGCTGAAACGCCTTTACAGCCTCAACAAGTTTTGCACATTAGCATTTGGCAATTATCTGCCATTCTTCTCCTCACCATTTCACCCCTCAAGCTCTGTCATGTTGGATGGGGCAGACACACATTTTCAGGTTTCTCCATAAATATTTGATTGGGTTCAAGCCCGGGCTCTGGCTGGGCCACTCAAAGACATTCACAGAGTTGTCTATAAAACACTCTTGCTGTGTGCTTAGGATCATTGTCCTGTTGGAAGGTGAACCTTCTGCCCAGTCTGATGTTCCGAATGCTTTGGACTGGGTTTTCATTAACGCCATCTCTATATTTTGCTGTGTTGAGCTTTTCTTCTACTCTGTCGAGCCCCTTAGTCCCTGCCACTGAAAAACAGCCTCATACCACCACACTTTACTTTTGGGATGGTACTCTGCAGGTGATAAGCAGTGCTTGGTTTCTTTTAAGCATTATGCTTGGAATTGAGGTTCATCAGACCAGAGAATCTTGTTTCTCACAGTCTGAGGGTCCTTAAGGTGATTTTCTTTTTGCAAATTCCAAGTGTGTTTTCATGTGTCTTCACTGAGGAGAGTTTTGAGTCTTGCCACACTGCCATAAAGCCCAGGTCGGGCTTCTTATCTCCACATATGATTATGGAGCTCAACTAGAGTGACCATCAGGCTCTTGGTCGCCACTCTGTCCAAAGCCCTTCTCCATCAATTGCTCAGTTTGGCCAGGAGGCCAGTTCTAAGAAGAGTCCTGGTTGTGTTTTTTTTTTTTCTGAACTCTTCCCCAGATGTATGGCTTGATGCAATCCTGTCTCTAAGCTCTACAGGCAGTTCTTTTGACCTCAGGACTTGGTTTTTGCTCTGATTGCTCTGATCCTTGCATTTTCAGCTGTTAGACATTTTATTAAGATGTATGTGCCTTTTCAAATCATACCCATTCAGTTGAATTTGCTCCTGAGGTATATTTCAACTGTCCCAGATTTTGAATACTTATGCAATGGAATTATTTACGTTTTTTTTTTATTTTTAATAAATTTGCAAAGATCTTAAAAACCTGTTAATGGTATATGGAGTATAGACTGATGTAGTTTAACATAAGGCAGCAACACAACAAAACGGGGGAAAAAATTAAGGGGTATGAATACTTTTGCAAGGCACAGTATATATTTATATTTATATATATATATATATAGAGAGAGAGAGAGAGAGAGAGAGAACCATTTTCAATTATTTGAATTATTTTAAGTGCTCTGAAACAGTAATGATAATAATCATTACATGTTCTATGTGCATTTTTACCCATGTATCTCTCTTTTAACATTTTCATTGTGACAGAGAAACCATCTGCGTCTTTGAGCTCCAGTTCCACATCCAACACATCATTCTCTGAAACACAGTTCATGGCATCTCTGGCGTAGCTGACCACGTCAGCCAGGTCATCATCCTCAGCTTCTTCAAAGTCATCTGGATAGTCAGAGATGTCTTTGTCTTCATCTTCAGACACAACTGTCAGAAGTTGAAAAACACATGTAGGGAATCGTCAAAGGCATTGGAAAAGCCAGGAAAAATATGAAATCATTCTTAGATCATCATCAGCCCTACGCCTGTTGCCTTAGAGATATAACTCATAATAATAAAACAACGGAACATTTTAATATGATTACGTCACACTTACCACTAGGTTCCTCAAATGCCTCTTCAGCCACATTGCCAAGACTGGAGGACACGTCTTCCCTCGAAACATCCTCTGAGGACGCATAGCTATCATGTTCGTCAAAGTCCTCTGAATAATCAGACTCTGTTCCTTCATGGGCCACTTCCTCCTCAGGACAGCATGATGTCTCTGTTTTGTCAGAGACAGCCGAGGCACTATCTGTTCTGCTTTCCATCGATGTCATTTCTACATTAACATCATCTTTTGTTTGAGGTCTGGATTCAATATTCACCTTCGTAAGTTCCTTCTCCTGGTGCGCAATGAAGTTTCCCAGATGTTCCTGCATGTAGGTCATGCTAAGTATGCTGCTCGCACTCGGTCTATTCTCAGGTACCAAGGACAGCATTTTCTCAATTAATGTATGAATGTCTTCTGAATATCTCTCTGGGATCTGGATATACTCTCCTTTTATGATCTTGTAAAACAGACTCAGGAGATTTTTGGCTTCAAAAGCTGGTTTGAGGGCGCAAAGTTCATATAGCAAGCAGCCGACAGCCCATATGTCAGATTTGGTGCTGTATGGGACATCTTGACAGAGTTCAGGACTTAGATAACTGGGGGTTCCCACACAGGTGGAGGCCATATCGAGCGTGTGGTTCATAATCTTTGATATTCCAAAATCTCCAAGCTTAATCACACCTCTTTTGGTTAACAACACATTGGAAGGCTTGATATCTCTGTGAAGGATCTTTTCAGAGTGGATATAGCTGACGGCCATGACTACTTGCACAAACCAGTCCATGATTTTGCTTTCTGTAAAGTATTCTCCACTCTTCTGCTCTTTAATGTGGTCGTCCAGCGTTCCACCATCACAGTAATCCATAACAATGTAAATGTGCTCATTAGTTGCATCGAAGAAAGTGTCAATCCATGTTATAATATGAGGATGCTTCAAGCTCCTGAGAATATCTGCCTCTTGCAACACAACATCTTTGGTCTTTGTTTTTCGAGAGCTGTCCACATGTATTCTCTTGACTGCACATAATTTCTTTGTGTCGACATGTTTCATTAACATCACAACACCTGCTCCTCCTCTGCCAAGAGTCAGGACTTTATCATATTTCTCCATGACACTATTAAATCACCAAACAAAGTCTTTATTCCGTTGTTGGTTGCAGGAACATTTCATTTGTCTCGTTGAGAGCTGGATATGATTATGGCCACTTATCTTCTGAATAAGAAACGGCCTGTCTAAAGAAAACACCGAATATAAAGAGTTATTATATCTTAGTCTTCAATTAAAGTTGTAACCGGTTTGACTGACAGGTGAAACAAACTTTATGGAAAACAAACATTTTTAAAATCTTTATTACCTTTGGGTCATCATGCCTTATTGACAAAAACTAGTCTTAATTATGCATTTTTTTTAAGGTAATGCGTCGTTGCCACTTGTGTCAAGAACAGAAGGCGGCCTTTGTGTTGTCTTTATGTTACTATGGCAACAGCTGCTTCTCAACAAACGACAATCTGATTCGTTCCGCGTTTTAGCTGTCTAAAGGCAAATTACTTACTTATTTTATATGATACAATTCGGAATTTTAAACATAAATGAGTAAAATCGATAACGTCGAACATCTGAATGATTTTAATGCAATAAAATCGATATTTCCACAAAAGTAGGCTACACAAGAGGGGCGGTTCATCATGAGGGTCTGCGGCGTTGGGTTGTTCATGAACGTCCTTGCTGGACACATTTGCGCAGAAATGTCATTGACAATCCTACTATTATAATCCTTATTTAAGAAATAAAAGTATAGCTGTAATTAAAACATATCAACTCATCACAATAGATAGATAGATAGATAGATAGATAGATAGATAGATAGATAGATAGATAGATAGATAGATAGATAGATAGATCCTCACTGGAGGGAAAACCGAAAACCGTTCATGTATCTTCAATGTACTCAAGCGCGTCCTTTCCACTCATAAATGCGCAAAGTTATATATTTAAACTAAGTATAATTTCTTTGCATCGGCTAAATTGTTGCATTTGTGTGCATCGTTGACCACACAACACAAACTGAAATAACGCTTACAGTAAACTGTAGGCTGAAGAAAAAGCTGCTGTGTAATTTTCAGTCTAACCGCGTGGGAATCTGTGAGTTACTAGCTCGTGTGTGCTAGCTAAAGTGTAACGTTAGGTTGAAACACATCCGACACGAGGAGATAGAAAATGCCACCAAAAGGAAAGGGTGGCAAAGGTGCAAAAGGTAAACGTCAAATATATGATGCTGCATGAACAAAATCTAACAACTGACACAATATCGCAGTTTAAAGCATATCATTTGACAGTTGCACTGCTGTTATGCTGACATGCTAGCTAGCTTGTAGTGTTTGTGGTTAACAGATTTTAAACATTGCTATACTCTGCAGTATTTCTGTTGAGGTTGTCTCATTTTTTACAAAACCAAGAAGTGTTAATGAAACATTTAAGGCTATTGTATTTTTACTAATGGTGTTTAAGTGTAAAATGCTAGAGGAATGTGGCCAAATGTGTGATTCGTTTAGTATATCAAAATGCACATACAAATGGGATAGGTATTATATTAGTTGCATAGTTGTACTTTTAAGATACTAACATATATTTGTATTTGGACAGGGGCTGCTGCTTCAGGCAGTGGAGACAGTGATAAGAAGGAGAAGGCTCAGAAAGGAGGTACAGCTGTGAAGGTAAACATCTGTATACTGTATCTTCATAAAATGTTACTTACAAATACTATAAATGTTAACTAAAACACTGCCGTTTAAAAGTTTGGGATCGGTAAGAGTCTTTAAATGTTTTTTAAAGAAATTTATGCTCATCAAGGCTACATTTATTTGATCAAATATAGACAAAGTAATATTGTGAAATATTATTGCAATTTAAAATAGTGACTTTCTATTTTAATATATTTAAAAATATAATTTATTCCTGTGATGCAAAGCTGAATTTTCAGCACCATTACTCCAGTCCTTAGTGTCACATGATCCTTCAGAAATTATTTTAATATGCTGATTTATTATTAGTGTTGGAAACAGTTGTGCTGTTTAATGTTTTTGGAACATGTGATACTTTTTTCAAGGAATAAAAACTTTAAGGAATAAAAAGTTAAAAAGAACAGCCTGTATTTGAAACATAAATGTTTTGTTACAACAGCACATTTTTTTTCTTTCTTTTTTAAAAGAAATTAATATTTTTTTATTCAGCAAGGATGTGTTAAATTGACTAAAAATTATAGTAAAGACAAACATTGTTAAAAAAAAAAATTATTTTGAATAAATGCTGTTCTTTTTTTTTCATCAAAGAATCCTGAAAAAATTATCACAGGTACCAAAAAAAGTATTAAGCAGCATAATTGTTTCCAACACTGATAATAAATCAGCATATTAGAATGATTTCTGAAGGATCATGTGACACTAAAGACTGGAGTAATTATGCTGAAATTTCAGCTTTGCCATCACAGGAATAAATTATATTTTTAAGTATATTAAAATAGAAAACAGTTATGTTGAATTGTAACAATATTTCAAAATATTACAGTTTTTTTCTGTATTTTTGATAAAATAAACATAGCCTTGGTGAGTACAAGAAACTTTAGAACACAATATATATTAATAATATATATATATATATATATATATATATATCGTATATATATATATATATATATATATCGTATGCCAAAGCAAAAAAATATTTTTTTGTTTAGTTTAACTAAATGTACTTAAATAATGGAAACACAATCAATAAAACTATATAGACCTATTAAAAAAACAGACACAAAAACACAATAAATTACTAAAATTAGAAATTAAAACATGAAAATAAAATAATTCAGAATTTGACTTAAAACACAACTATAGTAGTGACAGAATAATTAAAAAATAACACAAAAATAACAGCATTTAAAGTTTTTTGAATAACAGCCATTATTAATTCTAAGTCCCTATGAATATACATTTATATGATAATATGAATATTAAATTGTTGCTTACATTTGTAAATGTAATTCATAAATGTTTAGAAATGTTACAATTGTCAATTATAAATATTTGCATAATATATATAATACTAATATGTGAAATTAGACTAACATTGTCACATTTTAATTTTACATTTTAACAGCCTGTATTGACACTTTCTGTTTTTGCTTTCAATTTTTTTTATTTAAAGTCTGGTAAACTCTTTAAAAAGTTGTGTCATTTTTGATATACTGCAATATACAAATGAATGTACTGTTCTAAGTTTCTACTGTCCTTTCACAAGTTCGCACTTACATATAATCAAATAGTAAGCAAATTTGGGGTGCTCTCCGAGCTCGGAATATAGCTCGAACACCGAGAATTCCCCTATCCCCAAACTGGGATAAGAATAGTCAAGCGTGAGGAGTTGTTAAGGGTGTTGTTAATAGTTAAGGGTGGAGGAGGGATATGGGAAAAACTGTCGTGAGACAGAGGTGTGTTAGCTGTATATATTTATAATGCTAATTAAGTTAATTATCTGAACAAGCTGTACCTGTGCTGAACTACAATAGTTGATTATGTGAATGTGCTCCTCTCTAACTTTGTTAATAAAATTTCATTTAAATGCATGATGTGAAGACACACTGTCACCACCAAACCGCTATTTAAATTAATGATATTTTTGTTGATCACGTTGTTTTGGGTCTGTTTTCTGACAGGTTCGGCATATTCTGTGTGAAAAGCATGGCAAGTGCATGGAAGCAATGGAGAAGCTCAAGTCTGGCATGCGCTTTAGTGAAGTGGCAACACAATACAGTGAAGACAAAGCCAGACAAGGAGTAAGACATTTTGTAATGTGTATCAGTGGATTAGTAACAGCAATGTGACACTTGCATGATGTGGAAAGGAAAAAAAATCCTGTAGTTCCTATAGGTACTATTTGTTTTTTTCACCAGCAGATGGCATTCAATGCACTATCCATGCAGGAGAATCCCTCAGAATCAATTTGCATAGAATACTGAATCCATATTATTCTATCCACCTTATTTGTCCTGTAAGAGCAGGTGCAACCATTTAAATTTTATGGGTCTATGGGTTATTTCCCCATAACAGCTAATGAACCGGAATTCTCACCAATAGGCTTACTTTGGCTTTGAAGAATAAGATGGATAAAATTTCAGTAACACTACAGCCTTTCTATTATTTCTGTATCATTCTGTATGAATAAGTTATATAAAAGAATATACACTACCGTTCAAAAGTTTGGGGTCAGTACATTTTTATTGTTTCTTTTTTTTAATTTTTTTTAAGAAATTAATACTTTTATTCACCAAGGATGTATTAAGTTAATAATTAAAAGTTTATTAAAAGTTAATAATAAATAATTTACATTGTTATATAATATTTATATTTTGAATAAACACTGTACTTTTTAAACTTGTTATTCATGAAAGAATCCTGAAAAAAAAAATCACAGGTTCCAAAAAATAATTGGCAGCACAACTGTTGATATTATCCAACATTGATCATTCTAATAATAAATCCGCATATTAGAATGATTTCTGAAGGATCATGTGACAATTAAGACTGGAGTAACAGCTGATAAAAATTCAGCTTTTCATCACAGGAATAAATTCTATTTTAAAAAACATTTTGCAATATTACTGTTTTTTTTTTCTATATTTTTAATCAAATAAATGCAGCCTTGATGAGCATAAGAGACTTCTTTAAAGACTATTACAAGTCTTACTGGCCCTCAAACTTTTGAACGGTAGTGTATATGTTCATAATAATAATAAATACGTGTTTTTCAGTACTGTATTATCATTTGAATTGTGCACTGAGGTAGAAAACCAATACATCTGGAAAAAGCTGTTGCACAGTACCTTTAAACCTGTATGTGCTGTTAATTTTACATATTTGATTAAAGTATGTTTTAGTACTTTTCAGTAATTTGTTATTCTAATTATGCTTTTTTAAGCATCAAGTATCAACCTTAACGACGGCTTGTATAGTTATACGTTTTGATTTGCATACAGGGTGACCTTGGCTGGATGACAAGAGGCTCAATGGTGGGACCATTTCAGGATGCAGCGTTCGCACTACCCATCAGCACAATGGACAAACCTGTATACACTGATCCTCCTGTGAAAACAAAGTTTGGTTACCACATCATCATGGTTGAAGGCAAAAAGTAAATGGACTTAACAGCTTGATGTTGTGGTAAAATTCCATTTAATTAATCTAAAACACAGCATTTACAACATAGCAGCAATGCATTTTGCAGTCATGGAAGATTGGATTTTTTTTATATCACCATGTAAATAGCATCCAATAAACACTGGTCTCAATGAGCGAACTGTTCCGATGAATTTGTCTCAGTGTTGGGTGTGGTTGTGTTTTCACAAATTTTGTAGTAACATCATATTTCCTGTAAGCCTTTTCTGTCACTTACACTACTGATGCTTTCCATATACAACAAACCATACCAGTCAAAACGTCTTTACTTTTAATGTTTTTCTCTTCTGCTCACCAAGCCTGCATTTATATGATCCAACCATACAGCAAAAGCAGTAATATTATGAAATATTTTTAGTACTTAACATAACTGCTTTCTATTTGAATATATTTTCAAATATAATTTATTGTTGTGATCAAAGCTACATTTTCAGCATCATTACTCCAGTCTTCAGTGTCACATTATCCTTCAGAAATCATTCTAATATGCTGATTTGCTTTTCAGGAAACATATGTTACTATTATTATTATTATTATTAATATTTAAAAAACAGTTTAGGTACCTTTTTCATGATTCTTTAATGAATAGAAAGATCCAAAGATCAGCATTTGTCTGAAATAAAAAGCTTTTGTAACACACTATACCATCAAAAGCTTGGATTCTGTGTGTGTGTGTGTGTGTGTGTGTGTGAGTAAATACACACATTTTTTTTGTTCTTTTTCGTGTATATATAAAATATATATATTCGTGTATAAAATATTTCTTTTTTTTTTCTTTTTTAATACTTTTATTTAGCAAGGATGCTTTAGATTGATCATAAGTGATGATAAAGACATTTGTTACAAACGATTTCTATTTCAGATATATGCTGTGTTTCTGAACTTTCTATTCATCAAAGAAACCTGAATAAAATTCCACTCAGCTCAAAATTCAACATAATAACAATAAAGAATAAGAAATAAATTACATTTTAAAATATATCCAAATAGAAAACAGTTATTTTAAGTAAGAATATTTCACATTTTTACTGCTTTCACTTTACTTCAGATAAAATAAATGCAGGCTTGGTGTGCAAAAGAGACTTCTTTAAAAAAAACATTAAAGAAAAACTTGTATAAAAACACTCGCAATACTTTCTCTTACTTCGCTGTCTAGACTCTAGTATCTAGAATATGATTATGATTTTACAGTTAGCTTTTTACGATTATTGGTTTCCTTTATGAAACTAGAGAAAGAGAAATGCGTGTCGTTCAAAGTGTATTATTAATAATATTACCATTAGAACAGTTATAGCTGTGACCTTAAGTGCACTAACAGAAACAGGAAGTCAATCGTTGTGATTTCGCTTCATTGTCTAGTCGACTATTGGCTGAAAAATATGGAGTCAGATGACGCAATATTTCCGGGTGTAACAGCGTGTGCTGGAGGTAACTGTCGGTCATTGAGCTTGGCAGCGAGAGACTCGAGTACACGATCCGGCTGTGGAGGTAAGAGACGAAAAGCCGGTACGATTGAACCGGCATCACTTTCTAGCCAGCTTCTCCTACATTACTATAATCTTAATACCACAGGAATGCCTAATGAGGGGATTGTTTTTATTTTTTTCTCGCGTACTGCGACAACTTTATAGATGACTGAAAGACATAAAGGGAACGCTAGCTGGCTAACAGCAGGCGGTTTCATCAAATCTGAATTTAACACGTCATTACTGGATTTGAAGGAAGATTAAAGTGTATAGATTGAGTTTTAATAGATAATGGTTTAATATGACGCTTGGTGGTGGTAAAGCATGTCTTGGCATCCCTCATGATGAGGATGATGATGCTGCGTTTGACGTTTCGTATCCGACAAAGAGCGCCATCATTATCGTCATCATCATCATCTTCATCATCACATTCAAACGATCAAACTAGGTGGATTAAAAGAGCTTTATCGAATTTGATTAATCAAAAAACTAAAAACATGTTTGGTTTATTAAAACGAGCCGTTTCCACGGTGATGCACTAAACACGTGTATCTGCATCTCATATCCTGAAGCCGACTGCATTTTGAACATCAGGTGATCGCGCCCAAAATTGGTGCAAATATGTTTTGTATATCTCGAGGTCATAGCTTTTATTATAGGACAACTATTAGATAAAGTCTGTTGTATTTATGTTTTATGACATTTCTTACTTTGTTTGACCTTTGAAACGACATGTTCACATAAAGTTAGACTTCAGTGGAACTGACATCTTCAACATCTTATGCTAATATCTGTATAAGAATTTAATCACAGACACTCAATGGCAGTATTGATGTGTACTTTGAAAGTGTTCATGCTGGTCAACTTGTCATAAGGTGTCCTTCGAGTAAACAGAGGTCAGTTTGTTATTGGTGATAACAAATGCTAGAAAGATAATGGGATCAGATCCAGGATCCAATCATTCTATTCTAGTCTGCTGAGTGTCCACCTGCTGAAGATCTCTGGTCAGCGAGTGGGGTGAGCTGGAGGGATTGATATCATTGGCTGTCTCTGCTCACTGATCACTCTCACCAGGCTTTAAGGTTCACATTGGGTATAAGTTTTGTACGGGTTACAACTCACCAGGGCAGATTAAAAATTGCACCTGTCAGCATCAACATTTGTTTCTTCCTAAGGTAATTTGTTTTAAGGTAATATAGTTAAGTTTGGATGAGCAAGGGTAGTGCTTTAATTAATTCGATATTCCCAGTGTGAAGGTATGTGAATGTTTAATTATTGAATACACTAACAGTCAAAAGTTTTTGAACGGTAAGATTTTAAATTTTATTTTTATTTTTTTTAAAAGCCTGCATTTATTTGATCCACAAAACAGTAAAATTGTAAAAAATTTGTTACTATTTTAAGTAACTGCTTTCTATTTATTATAATTTAAAATGTAATTTATTCCTGTGATTAAAAAGTTACATTTTCAGAATCATTACTTCAGTTTTCAGTGTCACATGGTCCTTCAGAAATCATTCTAATATGCTGATTTGCTCTTCAAGAAACCTTATTATTGTTATCAATATTTAAAACAGTTTTAAACATGTTTAAAAAAAAATTCAGGATTTTTTTTTTTTTTTTTGATGAATAGAATCCAAAGATCAGCATTTATCTGAAATAAAAAGCTTTTTGTAACATTGTAAACGATACCATTCAAAAGCTTGTAGTCAGTATTTTTTTTTTTATTTATTTATTTTTTTAATACTTTTATTTAGAAAGGATTCTTTAAATTGATCAAAAGTGATGAAAAAGACATTTAATATTATAATGTTACAAAAGATTTCTATTTCAGATAAACGCTGATCTTCTGAACTTTCTGTTCATCAAAGAAACCTGAAAAAATTCTCCTCAGCTGTTTTCAACAATAATAATAATAATAATAAATGTTTTTGAGCAGCAAATCAGAATATTGCAATGATTTCTGAAGGATCATGTGACTGGAGTAATGATGCTAAAAATTCAGCTTTTAAATCACAGGAATAAATTAGATTTTAAAAGATATTCAAATAGAAAACCGTCATTTTAAGTAGTAAAAATATTTCACAATTTGACTGTTTTTGCTGTACTTTGGATCAAATAAATGCAGGCTTGGTGAGTAGAAGAGACTTCTTCAAAAAACATTGAAAAGCTTTTAAAAACTTTTGAATTAATATTGATGTCTTAATTTGTTTATTGCATTTAAAATTTGTTTTTTAGACAAAAATGAGTTGTTGTTTGAATGTCAATAATTTATTGGTTATTTACCTTAATTATAGCTTATTGTTATCTGCTGGAATTTTAATATTGGTGCATCTCTAATATTACTTCTAGCGTTTATAAAATGGTTGTTTATGGTATTTTTAACTAGACAAAAAAGTTCAGAATTTAAATATTGACCATATATCAGCACAGAAAAAAAAACACTAGTTGACCAGTATGTGGTCTTTCTTATACTGCAATAGCAATTGCTTGACATTTGTTTTGCCCAAGCCAAGAACTATATCACTCTGTGGATTGTCAACATCACATGCCATTTCACTAGAACTGTTCACTATTTGATCTTTGAACCATAATGTTGTCATCATAAACAAACTGAGAGAGGTTACAAACTGCCATAGTTAGAATGCTTTGGTTATCTGCTGTTATTGAGTGTCTAGCTGAGTCAGTGGAGCATGTCTTGCATTAACCTTGTGCCATTAGCTCATACTTTTGCAACAGCCCCTGCAGTTGGTCACACTTGTTTTCACCGTCACTAAGGATTTGTGTTTCGACGGATCTAATTTCACAGACAATGTACATCTTGGCAGCGTAGTAACAAGCAGATGCAAAACTATGTAAATTTGTAACAGTAGCAATAAGGTGTTGTTGTTGCTGTGGCATCCATTTATGAGCAACTTATTTCAACTTCCTTAATCTGATACCGGTCATGTGATCAAGAGATGACCTTAAGCAGGGGGTCGCTTACGTGGCTAATGCGAAAAATAAAGTGTTTCTGCTTAACTCAATTTACAGATTTGTTTTATTTTGGGTGATTCCCTGTAATCTAAACTGTGACCTTGGCATTATGCCACGCTGTACCAGGAAGAGTAGATAAAACAAGTGTATCAAGTTTCATCTGTGCAAACATTAATAGATGCGTGTTAATATCATGTCACTGGTTTGTTCATCAGTCCACCCTGTCTTTAGGCTAGAGGAGCGTCCGCAGGATGTTTGTGACTTCATACTAGTCATTAAACAAGAACCAGAGAGAAACTATTCACTGGCTTGGAATGTGTCTTTTGTGTGGCACATGTGACCGTCCTCTAACAAGCCTCACTTGTCTCATTAAAGCAGCTGAATTAATGCAAACTGTTCCGCTTGAGGTCTCGTAGGGCTGTTTTAGCTGAGTACACTTGAATAAAATACCTTTTCTTTATTTGTGACTGTTATTCTTATCAGGTTGTGCATTTTGGAGCCACACATTGGACACTTCCTTAATCTTTCTGAACTTTGATCTGGGATCCCCAGTTGGACACAGAACAGCAAACGTGCCCTATCCCAGGCTCGGCCTGATCGCTTCATATTTCAGTCCCCTTCAGCTTCTCAGCAGACTTGCGTCTGAACATGGACCTGAGTACCGTTCTCTTGTTCCCAGTACATGCAGTAGTGTGGCTGTACTCGCTTGTGAGTTTTCTACCATGGTACTTCCTGACTGGAGCTCAGCAAAAGAAAGCCCTGGCAAAGAGGCTCAAATCCAAGTCAACCACCGGTCAGGCCGATGGGCCGTATCGTTCTCTGGATCGCTTTGACTCTCTCGTCACGGAGGACTTCGCTGGAAAAGACACCCTTGATAAGCTGTTCGACTATGCGGTGGAGCGTTTCGGTAAAGCCGACTGCCTAGGAACCAGAGAAGTTCTGAGTGAAGAAAATGAGACTCAGCCGAGTGGGAAGGTCTTCAAAAAGGTACATCCTCTTCTGACATATTCTGTACGGCTGTGATCACAATGCAAGCCATAGTGCCTAATTCAAATTTTCTGCTCTAATCTAATTTATATAGTGAGGTTGTTCACATGACCTTTTTAATTTAGCTCATATCAGGCGCTGGTCTAAACAAGTGACTTTCCTAAACTGATTTTATTCATTAAAAATGTACTTTATTTAAAGGTTTGGGGTTGTAGGATATTTTTACCAAAGTAGCATTTATTTGATAAAAATATAGTAAAAAAGTGAAATATTATTACAATTTGAAATAACTGTTTTCTAATTGATTATATTTTAAAATAAATTTTATTCCTGTAATGCAAAGCAGAATTTTCAGCATCATTACTCCAGTCTTTAGTGTCACGTGATCCTTCAGAAATCATTCTAATATGCTGATTCGCTGCTTAAGAATTATTTTTGTTTCTTTATTTGAGATGGATAGCGTTTGTAATGATGTAAAAGTCTTTACTGTAACATTTCATCAATTTAATGCATGCATGCTGAATAAAAATTGTAATTTCTTTCAAAATGAATCTTACTGACCTCAAACGTTTTAAAGTAGCGTGTATTCCTTTTGAATAATATCTTATATATAAACATTATATTTATAGATATTCATTCATTAATAAATGTTAGTTTATACACTACCAGTCAAAAGTTTTTGAACAGTAAGATTTGTAATGTT
Source organism: Labeo calbasu (assembly GCA_019740295.1). Taxonomy (NCBI): domain Eukaryota; kingdom Metazoa; phylum Chordata; class Actinopteri; order Cypriniformes; family Cyprinidae; genus Labeo; species Labeo calbasu. Next base: position 32,117 of record JAHKKF010528291.1, read on the forward strand.
TTTAAAGAAGTCTATTTTGCTCACTGACCTGCATTAAAATGCGTTGATCCAAAGTATAGCAAAAACAGTAAAATTTTGAAGTATTTTTACTATTAAAAAAACTGTTTTCTATTTGAATATATTTTAAAATGTAATTTATTCCTGTGATTTCAAAGCTGAATTTTCAGCATCATTACTCCAGTCACATAATCTTGACCGGTAGTGTACATATTTATATGTCATAATTTATTATTATGTAAAATGAAAATATAATTTCACTATTGAAAACTATCTTGTACTTATGGTTCACAACAAAGGTAAATCTATTTTTAGAAATCAGGTAAAATTGACATACAAATCACATGAATTCCTACCTGAGAGTCCACAGTGAAGTCACATCAGAAAACATCTGATGTATCTGCTTTTCTATATTTGGGGACTAGAAATATAGAGATGTATTGAAAATGTCAGATTCAGGTTTTATTTTGGTGTTTACACCATCATCCAACATTGGATCACATTCAAATGCAATATGTACAGAGGGGAAGAGGGGAGAAATGTATTTTTAACACAAAGATGATTGGTTTTGTCTTTGCAGTTAATTCTGGGAAATTATAAATGGATATCCTATGAGGAGATGGACATTCAGGTCAGTCAGTTTGGGAGCGGACTGGCAGCACTAGGCCAACAGCCAAAAAGCACCATTGCGATTTTCTGTGAGACACGGGCAGAGTGGATGATTACGGCTCAGACCTGCTTCAGACACAATTTCCCATGTAAGGAAACAAATTATTTTTACTCTCACTTGCCACACTTTCTCCTTTTTTTCACCTAAGGAAAAATGATTAAGTGAGTCATGGGTTTTATCCCTTAATGCTTTAATGTGATGACTCACAGATGTTCTGTGAATATGTTGTTTGCCTTGATCTTTTGTTAATCTGTGTTTCGTGTGGTTTTCGTAGTGGTCACGTTTTATGCAACTCTAGGAGAAGAGGCAGTGGCTTACGGATTGAACGAGTGTGGAGTTACACACCTGGTCACCAGCGTGGAACTGCTGGAAACCAAACTGAAGGTGAGCCAAAGACTGCGATGTAACAAGCTAGTGTTTCCTGCGCTACTATCACAGATTCACAGCAAAAGAATATAGGTGACCCTGGACCACAAAACCAGTCATAAGGGTCAGTTTTTTTTAAAAAAGAGATTTATTCATTACCTGAAAGCTGAATAAATAAGCTTTCCATCGATATATGGGTCATTCTATAATTGTGGGTACATCTCATGTCCATGAAGTATATTTTTAATATATTTTCATTAATATAAAGCTAATATAAATGCTTAATTTTCTAGTACACAATGATATTTTTCCCAATCACACTACTATATGTTGTAAAAGCCATATCTTTTGTTCAAAAATTATGTTCATATCACATACAACCCTTGTGTTCAGCTGTCCGATTTTGTAAAGTTTCTACATTTAAGCATGAAAATTGCCTCAAATATAAATTAATTTCATAGTTTTGCCTTCAGTTAGATTAGGTTATCAAGACATTTGGATGTCCGCTTTAAAAATAATGTTTATTGTGATTATAACTTGTTTTATTTGTGTTTGAAAAACCATTGTCTACTAAGTTACTCACTAAAAACAGAAAGAATGGTTTGTCCCATTCCAACTTATGTTTTGTTTATGAAAATATATTTCTAAACACTAAAAACACTAAAAATGTCAACTAAGTTACCTGTCAACTGTGTTACCCAGTAAAGGTAACATGGTGAACAGTAGCAACCGCAGATAGTGTTTTATGCACATGTAGCTACAGATCACCTTTATTTATATAGAACTTCATACAATATAGATTGTTTCAAAGCAGCTATGTAGGGTCATGTTAAAAAAACTTTTTTCTTCACATTCGTTTCATCAAATTCTAAATATACCCCTAATTATAGAATGACCCATATGGTTAGAATAGGACAATATTTGGCCAAGATAAAACTATTTGAAAATCTGGAATCTGAGGTTGCAAAAAATCTAAATATTGAGAAAATCACCTTTAAAGTTGTCTAAATGAAGTTCTTAGCAATGCATATTACTAATCACAAATTAAGTTTTGATATATTTACAGTAGGAAATTTACAAAATATTTTAATGGAACATGATGTTTACTTAATATCCTAATGATTTTTGGCATACAAGAAATTAAAATATAAATTTTGACCCGTACAGTGTATTTTTGGCTATTTCTACTTAAGACTGGTTTTGTGGTGCAGGGTCACATATACTGCGTTGCTTGATTTGAATTGAATTGAATGGGTTAAAATGACTGAGTATCATGAATCAGTTCCAAATTAGCATGATTTTCAATTCCGTTGTCTTTGCCAGCTGCACTCAAAAACTAGTTTAGTCCACATCACAAACAAACAAATGATCAGTGCTTTCAAAGAGCTACAAATAGTCTCATGAACTTATGAACTCATGAGTTATTAGTTTGAATCACTCAGTCACTTTTGTCTTCTCAGCGAGTCACCAATATCATAAGACTTTTGAATTGTGGTCACCTGACATACCTATATTTATCGAAATATCAATGTCAGGACAAGTTCTAATGCCAAAGACAACTTGACACTGAATACCGTTGACAGCTGATGTTGATATTTTGTTGTTTTAAGGTGTGGTGTTAAGTAACCAAAGTTCACAGTCTAATGCCAGCAACGTATCGGCGTCAAACATTGACATTTAGCCATGATGGTAACCAAAAACCAACATCTGCTAAATGTCATAATGCTAACTTCCACACAGCTTTAGTATATAACATCATTAGATGTAATTAAAATTAAACGTCCACCCAATGTTGGGTTTGGACGTCAATCAAATAAACCAAAATTCAACTTGACGTCTGGTGGCACCTGGTTTTACTTGCCCCATTTTTTTTGTTAAATGTTCTGTTTTTATAATTTTCCATACAGAGTGTTCTCCCTCAAATTCCAAATCTGAGGCACATCATCTACGTGGATAGGAAGGGCATCAGCACAGCGGGATATCCACAGGGCATCCAGATCCACAGCATACACTCTGTGCAAGAGCTGGGCGCCAAGCCGGAAAACTGTAAGAAAGGGCGCTAACTTTACGGTTGACATTTTTATTTATATGCTAATTAACCTTTTCAGTCATTGCCTGTAGTTTACCCACAGTTCATCCATACAATATTGATTTGAATAGAGATTTGTGCTGTAATAAATTCATCTGTATCACCACAGGAGAAAACAAATGTGCACTTTGTGTTGCAGTGAGCAGACCCATAGTGAAGCCCATCCCGTCAGACCTCGCTGTTATTATGTACACCAGCGGCTCCACCGGCAGACCTAAAGGGGTGATGATCATTCACAGTAACCTGATCGGGGGCATGGCAGGACAGTGCGAGAGGATACCAGGATTGGGGTGTGTATAAACATTAGTAGAGTGCCACAGTGGCCACCCATTTTTTCAGCAGCCTTGGTTCCGGAGGTGTTTTTCCCATTTATTTTAATCTACAAGCTATCACAATATTTGAAAAACATACAAAAACACAAAGATACAAGATTGTGTACTTAAAGGGATAGTTCATCCAAAAATGAAAATTACCCCATGATTTACTCACCCTTGACCCATCCTAGGTGTATTTGACTTTATTCTTTCAGACAAATACAAATGGAGTTGTACTGAAAAATGTTCTGGCTCTTCCGATCTTTATAATGGCAGTGAATGGGTGTTGTGATTTTGAAGTCCAAAAAAGTGCATAAAAAGTACTCCATGTGGCTAATTAAGGCCTTCTGAAATTAGCTGATGCATTTGTGCAGGACAAATATCCTTATTTATTACCATAAATCGCTAGTGTTGCAGCAGATGACTTAAGACGTAGGCATAGTGGAAACTTCAGTGAGAATATGCTAGTCTTGCAAGGCTAGTTTTGTTTACAGCAAAGGAAAAACCAGTCTACTCTCAGCTGACAGTTGAGGTCAAAAGTTTACATCCCCCTTTCAGAATCTGCAAAGTGTTATTTTACCAAAATTGTTATTGTTTATTTAATACTGACTTGAATAAGATATTTCACATAAAAGATGTGTACATATAGTCCACAAGAGAAAATAATAGTTTTTAGAATTAGAAAAATTACCCAGTTCAAAAGTTTACATCCCCTTGATTTTAAATACTGTGTTTTTACCTGAATGATCTACAGCTGGTTTATTTGTTTGTTTGTTTAGTGATAGTTGTTCATTAGTCTCTTGTTTGTCCTGAACAGTTAAACTGCCTGCTGTTCTTCAGAAAAACCCCTCAGGTCCCACAAATTCTTTGGTTTTCCACCATTTTTGTGTATTTAAACCCTTTCCAACAATAACTGTATGATTTTTGAGGTCAATCTTTTCACACTGAGGGACTCACACGCAACTATTACAGTAGGTTAAAATGCTCCCTGATACTTCAGAAGGAAAAACGATGCATTAAGAGCCGGGGGTGAAAACTTTTGAACAGAATGGAAATGTGTACATTTTTCTTATTTTGCCTAAATAACCTATTTTTTCATTTTGTACTGCCCTTCAGAGGCTACAGAAGATACTTACATGTTTCCCAGAAGACAAAATAAGTAAAATTGACCTTGATCTTTTTTACCCCCCGGCTCTTAATGCATTGTGTTTTCCTTCTGAAGCATCAGTGAGCATTTGAACCTTCTGTAATAGTTACATATGAGTCCCTCAGTTGTCGTCCATGTGAAAAGATGGATCTCAAAATCCCAGTCATTGTTAGAGTTCAAATACACAAAAAATGCTGGAAAACCAAAGAATTTGTTGGACCTGAAGGATTTTTCTGAGGAACAGCAGGCGTTTTAACTGTTCAGGACAAACAAGGGACTCATGAACAACTATCACTACACAAAAAAAACAGCTGTGGATCATTCAGGTAATAACAGTATTAAGAATTAAAGGGATGTAAACTTTTGAACGGGTTCATTTTTATAAGTTCAACTGTTATTTGCTCTTGTGGACTCTTTTATTGTGAAATATCTTATTTAGGTTAGTTCTAAATAAACAATAACATGCATTTTGTATGATCCCTCTTATTTTGGTAAAATAATTAACATTTTACACATTCTGAAAGGGGTGTAAACTTTTGACCTTAACTGTATATCGAGTTCCATTTTCTGATTGGTGGAGATTCTCTGCAGAAATGTGGGTAATGTAGATTTTCACTGGGAAATCTGCATTTCAACACAATTATTAAAAATGAAGGTGAAGTATTATGGGCTAATGACTTCATCAAAAGCATATACTATTGATTAACAGCCTCATGGCTCACAGTGGGTCTGTCTTTAAAGGTTTAGAAGTTATTGTTAAAAATCAGTTCCCCAGTAGAGAAAATAAATAGGATTTTTACTGTTGGAACCTGGTGGTTACACTCCATTAATGCAACAGTGCCTGACTAAAATGCATACAAGTTTTGCTTTAACATGCATGTATGCCTCCACAGACCAACAGATACATATATTGCCTATCTTCCTCTTGCTCACGTGCTGGAAATGACGGCTGAGATCTCGTGTGTGACATACGGGTGCAGGATCGGCTATTCCTCACCGCAAACACTTTCTGATCAGGTACTGCACTTTAATTTGTTACTGGATCAGATAAATATAGACACACATTTACACAGATTTATGAGGAAATGATGAATCTCAAGTGATTGAATGGCTTGTTTTTGTTTTGTAGTCAACCAAAATTAAGAAGGGAAGTAAAGGGGACTGTACGGTGCTGAAACCTTCTCTAATGGCCGCCGTACCTGTAAGTCGGCCTTCTCTAAACATTTTCATCTTGTTTCATTCACATCAATCAAGTTAAATGATTGACCTGTTTCTTCCATCAGGAAATAATGGACCGAATCAATAAGAACGTCATGAGTAAAGTGCAGGAGATGAACTGCGTACAGAGAACACTGTTCAAACTGGCCTACGACTACAAGCTCGAGCAGATCAAGAAGGGTTATGATGCACCCCTGTGCAATATGTAAGAGGAGATTAAAATAGACCTTCAGTTAATCACATTTGCTCCTGTTAATGAGTCTGGAGTTTTAATCGTATTTGTTCCCTCATGTGTTCAGCTTGTTTAAGAAAGTCAGAGCTCTGCTGGGTGGAAACGTACGGATGATGTTGTCCGGAGGAGCTCCTCTGTCTCCAGCCACTCAGCGCTTCATGAACATCTGCTTCTGCTGTCCTGTTGGTCAGGGGTACGGTCTTACTGAGACCTGTGGAGCGGGAACTATAACTGAGGGTGAGGAGCTTATCTTGCACTATGTTTATTTTATTATTATTGTAGAGTCATATTTTTTAAAAATCATCTGAGCTTGATCTCGTGCTTCAAACTGTGCAGTAATGATAACATCTTCCTATGTTGTGCAGTTGCTGACTATAGCACAGGACGAGTTGGAGCTCCACTGATCTGCTGTGAGGTCAAACTCAAAGACTGGGCAGAAGGTTTGTCAATCGTACTAGTTTACTTATTCATATCTGAAATTGTGAAGAAGTAATCTCTTGCAATAAAACAGCAGTGCATTTTCACCACCATGGCTGTCAAGCACTAAAAAAGGACAAAATGAATGCCAGAGACATGCACTGTATACTAAGTTTACTAAAGTCGTGTGAAAATTTGCTTTGAGGAACAGTCTTTCTTCAACTTTGGCAATACTTATTTCAGCATTCCTGTGGCACAAACAGTAGAGTGTGGCGCAAACAAAAGAAATAAGGTCATAGTTTAAATTCTCAGAGAATGCATGAAACAATAATGAGTCTTAAAGCAGTAAGACATTTTAGATTAAAAAAATTGGAAATGTTGCCTTGGCACTAACTGAAATAAAATGTTCAAGCTGAAGTTATAAAATTACTAACATTGTACATAGGACCCTGTGAAATCTGTTTTATTTTTTTCTAAATTCCGTTTTTTCCATTTACATTTTTCTAGATTCCATTTTTTCAGTTTTAAGTTTTCTAGGTTCTGTTATAATGATTACATTTTTAGAAATATTATTCAAAAAGCATGTGTAATTAATTTAATTCAAGAAACTTTTTAACAACAATTTATTAAAAGTTTAACAAAAAAAATTTTTTTATAGCCCTATGAAATGTCTTGTTTTATTTCCTCAAATTCTGTGTTTACCATTAATTTTCTGGATTCAATTTTAATGATTTCATTTAAATTTTAATAATCAAAAACATCTCTAATTACTTAAGTTTATTAAAAAGTATGTGTTTATTTATTTATTTATTTTCCAGAAAAATGGTGTTGTGTATTTAACTTGTTTCTGGTAAATTAATATTGGTAAATATTTACTTCTGGTAAATGTTCCTTAAAAATGTAGTAGTACTATCATTACATTACATTATGTAATATTTTTCTGTCACAGTTTCTTCAAGTTAAACAGAACTTTTATTTTGACGGATTGCTGTGAAAACCTTTAAGTTTCTGTTTTTATATGGCGGTAGTTTTTCTCAAAAGAAAAATTTAGCAGATTCCATTTTATTTTATTGTG
>JAHKKF010528294.1:8875-38747 GCA_019740295.1 Labeo calbasu
TGCAGTGCATGTACTTTTCTTTACAATCTTTATTTTTCTTTGCGCACTTCAAACACTTTTCATCGCGAAACCACAAGTTTTGCTCTCCTTTCTGCTTTTTTTTTTTACTGCTTTCGTTATTTTCATTAAAAAATACAATTTAAATACTTTTTAATCTCAAACACTCATCTTGTCTTGCTCTGCCTGAACTCTGTGTATTCTGACTCAAGACAGTTAGGGTATGTTGAAAAACTCCAATCGTATTTTCTCCCTCAACGTCAAAAATCATTTCAAAATCATCCTACATCGCTTCAGAAGTACCGACACAGTCTTTGCAAAGTGAACATGCAAAGAAGATCAATCACCCTTAACAAAAAGTTAAATATAGCGATACAGGACGATTTTGAAGTTGAGGGAGAACATGAGATGGGAGTTTTTCGACATAAAAACAGTTTAGGCAGAGTAAGACAAGATGAGCGTTTGACATTAAAAAGTATATAAATTGTATCATTTGTATTAAAATAACCAATCATTTCACTAGATAAGACCCTTCTTCCTCGGCTGTGATCATTTACAACCACATTTGTGATCGTTTTAAGCTGCATTTAAACTACATTTTGTACATTTTGTACATTTCAAGTTCAAAATTTGGGGCACCATATCAGTCCATTATATGGAAAAAAATCCTGAAATGTTTTCCTCAAAAAACACAGTTTCTTTACGACTGAAGAAAGAAAGACATGAACATCTTGGATGTTGGATGGTGAGTAAATTATTGGTAAATTGTTGTTCTTGAAGTGGACTTCTCCTTTAATACATCATCGTTATCATCATTAAACTTTTATCAATCATAATGCTGATCAAGCAAGATCTGTGCTTGTTGTCATGTGCTGGAGCTGCCGCTGTTACATAAAACTATGATTTGGTGCCACTCACTCAAGGTTTTGTAATATATCTACATACATTTCCTACAATATTTAGATGACAATATTTAGATTATAATTTGTACCGACACTTTAAAATATACAATATTTATACACAATGTATATGATATTATACAATATTTAGACAATAATTTGTACCACCACTTTAAAAATACATCCAGCAGTGATAGTTGACCTATGCTGGGTTTAATGATAGTGGACATTGATCTTGGCAGCAGGCTCCAGTGCAGATTGTCTAGCAATAAACATGACAGTCCTCATATACAGCAGGAAATGAGGTGTAATCATATTTGTCTTTAAAAATCATTACATATTTTATGGCTTTTGAAGCAAAGAGCCCTTTTAGTGGCCATCCAGAACTCTAACCCCTAAATTTCAGCTTATGAAAATGATACTGAAATATTTTCTGCATTTTATTGTTTTTAAAAACATATATATATATATATATATATATATATATATATATATGGAAAGTGTAGTTTTTAGTCCATTGGCTGAGATTGATTTTAACTACACCCCTACATTTATGATCAGGAAATATTTATGTGTCCCTCTCTCTCTCATAGCTACATGGTGAGTTGATGGGCCCTATCATTATTTTGAGGTAAATGTGTTCAAAAGTCTGAAAAATCTGTGTGTTACTTTAAAGAATGTCACTACCAAACACACTTTTTTGGGAGTTATTCCATAACATTTCATTTTTATATGTCTACAAATGTTCAGAACTGTGTTAGCTAACCATGTGCTGATTAGCATCTTTGAGCTAGCTTCAAAAGAATCTAAAATTGTCACTATCGAAACATTTTGGTAGTGACATCATTGTTTTTTGAGGGTTATCCCATAACATTGTACCGTAGCAGTGATGGTATGTTTTGGTAGTGACAAAAGGGAGCACATAATCCTTTATTTGGGAGGAGAAATAAACAAAGTTTTAGTACAGTTATGCAAATTTGTAATATTTTAGTATGCTTTAGTAGTGTTTAGTATGCGAGTTCAAATTCTGTAATGTTTGCTACCAAACATTAGTGTCACTATCGAAAATATTTCTGTCATGACCGAAATATGGGATGTTTTGTCAAAAATAAAGTATACTGAATTATCAACTAAGATGTCGTGATAGTGTTTGGTTGAGTGTATATTCAAATTAATGAATCTTTAAGTTTGAAATCAGTATGATCAACTTTTTACGTTTTACAAAGAAAAATGTAATTCAAAATACAACAGATCTCATAAATCACACTTAAAATATTGTTACAATTGTAATTGTTGTTGATTTACCTTGAAAACGTTTTATTTAAAATAGAAAACAATATGTTTACAAGGAAGATGTAAGCAAAATTAATAGGTCAGCATAACCCTTCTTATTACCTTGTTTTGGAAGTGACAAATTTGGTGAGAGGAAAAATATTCCAAAGCTTTCTGATATGAGAATTAACTGCACAATTACTAGAAATGTGTACTTTCGATATTATACAATTTTCATAGATACAAAATTTGTGGAAAAAGACATTTCTTTCAAGACGTTTCCAACTCTGACTTTGAACCAATTCTGCTGAATGGCCCATATATGCACACAAATTCATGTAAACACCTAAATCCTGATTTTTACCTGTTGGGAGATTAAATGGGCAAAAAGAATTCCCACTAACTGACATTCCAGGAAAGACCAACCCAGTTGAAAAATCCAGCTGGTCCTTAGCTGGTCATGTGCTGGTCCTAAACTGGTCCTAAGCAACTAGCTCCTGTTTAGGACCAGCTTAGGACCCGCACATGACCAGCTTAAACCAGCTAAGGACCATCTTAAACCAGCTCAAACCAGCAGCCATGCTTCAAAACATACCTAACCAGCATATGCTGGATTTTTCAAAAGGGAAAGCCATGTGTAGAGACCAGAATATTGTAGAGATTAGTGGATGGACTGTTTTTACTTGGACCAGTAAGTAACCACCTTGCAACCATCTAGAACACTCTAGTAACACCTCCCTCCCAAACACCTGCCTATGTTTTGTATGTATAAGCACAACTCACATTTTGTGCATATTATATGTATTATGCTGCTATTAAATCGTTTTAGAATCAATAAAAAATAACTTCACATGAACCTATTAGACACACTCATGAGCCACCTCCCTTTATTGTAATCAATCACTTGGCCCTTAAGCTTAAAAATATCAGGAAATATTAGAAAATATCTGTTTGTATAATACATGTAATACTTTTGTTGATAACAAGAAACATGAATGTAAAAAAATGCCTGTGTTATCTAGGTAGAATGGGCTGCAAAAAAGTCTATTGCAATATATATATATATATATATATATATATATATATATATGTATATATAATGAAAGTGAAATGCTTGTTGCCAGTCATCAACAGTGTACAGTGAAAACAATCCATCACACATCACATAGATCACATGGGCTTTATAAATTTCCACTTGCAATATTTTAATTATTTCCATGAATCTCCATTATTTGAAGGGAATTTCCAGGTGCTAATTCCTAAGTCTGTGAAAAGTTTGAAAAGCCAGACTGGGCTTTTCTGTAGGAAAAAAACAACATATGAAATATATGTGACCCTGGACCACAAAACCAGTCTTAAGTCGCTGGGGTATATTTGTAGCAATAGCCAAAAATACATTGTATGGGTCCAAATTATTTATTTTCATTTTATGCCAAAAATCATTAGTAAATTAAGTAAAAATCATGTTCCATAATGAGATTTTGTACATTTCCTAGTGCAAATATATCAAAGCTTAATTTTTGATTATTAATATGCATTGCTAAGAACTTCATTTGGACAACGTTAAAGGCTATTTTCTCAATATTTCGATTTTTTTTTGCACCCTCAGATTCCAGAGTTTCAAATAGTTGTATCTCGGCCGAATATTTTACTATCATAACAAACCATACATCAATGGAAAGCTTATTTATTCAGCTGATGTATTAATCTCAATTGTGAAAAATTGACCCTTATGAATGGTTTTGTGGTCCATGGTCACATATAAGGTTATTTTTCATCCCGCATTTAAGTATAAAAGCCCCTCCCCCTCCAATACATAATTAAAGCTGCAACTAAAGCTGTTTCTACTGGTTTTTCCAGCACATGCAACATTCGGGCATTTTAAATGTATGCTTCTACATTTTGGAATTTTATTCCACATCCAAAGCTTACACCTAGGGATCACTTATTTAAGAATGCTCATTTACAGACCTTAACATTCAAGAGTCACGTATGGTTGTGACATGGTTATTAAAGTGCTTTAAAAAAAGTTGAAAAAAAAAAGGCACGATCTTACTGTGGGCTGTGTTCCAGTAGCAGCCTGAGCGAGGGTAAGTCCCCTTTAGCTGCAGCATAATGAACAGGCAACGCCCCCGTATCCGTGGCAACAGTAGGATCCCCTTCCCCACTTTTCAGCAGCCAATCAATGATCTCATGATGGCTGAAGCGAGAAGCCAGATGCAGGACAGTGGCCCCTGAGCTGTCCTTAGCCTGTACACAACACAGCACATAATAAATAACGCAAAATATATTTAAACTATATCATACAATAACATTCAGCTGGAATACAGACATATAATTCAATGGTAAATTTTTACATTATTCATGGGCAACAGTTTGCATACTACGTGTTGTAAAGCAATGACGAAGAACATGGGTGTATTTTAACAAATTTATCTGATAAGATTAATTTGTTTAATCTTTTTCAGCACATATGTTGACCCAGAGTCTCTGCTGGATCATATTTAACTGGCCAAAGTTTTTTGTAGTCATTCAACTTGCAGTGCAGGTATGAAACACAATAATGTAATGTGAAGCCCTGCTGTAGACGTCGCGCTCCCCATTGATGGCAGAGATAACTTCCACTACTGCATGTGCACAGAAGGAAAAAAGGACAACAGCAAGAGCTCCAGTTACTTTTTCATTACGACAAACACATTTTTGAAGTGATGAGGTGAGGTGCACCACTGGACCTAATGACTGGGTAGACAAACAATATTAATGTTACTCTTACAGTACATTTTACATTTTATTACGTTTTTATTTCATTTTATTCAAATATTTATTCAAACATTTATCAAAACAAAGTTCTAGTAAATCTGCAGAATTATTTTATAGGATTATTTTTTATTATTATTATTATCTTTTGTTTTATTAAGTATTTAGTTATAATACCAAACAACAAAAAAAGTGTTTATTTGTTTTCTGTTACTTTTTTTTTAAACCTTATTTCTGACTTCAGACTGTGCTTTAACTAATTAAAGACTTATTGTAAATCCGCTTTATTTCAAACAGAAAATGCTTCACCAGCTGACAATGATATATGATCTATATTTACAATCTCATGACTCTCATGACTGCATCCAAAGAGTGTTTAGGCTGACACAAGCAGGCTGATATCATTTTCTGCAACTTAGGCTCATTGGAAATACGTGCCTCCATATACATTTCTGCAAACCTGAAAAAACTTACCTATATGTACGAATCACTGCAGTTTCCAGTTAAACTGAACGCTAGAGGCAGTAAAACATTTATTCCTTTTCACACATAGTATGATTTACACACAGAGTTTTGATTAATAAAGCCTAATTTTCAGACGATTACTACTGCTGAATATTATATTACGGTTTTAAAACAAGTTTAACATCCTGCGAGATTTGAAAATTGATACTTTTGAACGTTGTCGTCACATATACAGCTTCACATACATGAGTTTTCTAACGCAGTCAGTTTGCTCGGTAGCTCACACGATACGACATTGCACTCGCGTGATGAAGAGCTCCGGTTTGAACCCCGTGAAACTACGGTTTGACAAAACAGTTCAAATCTGTATGAGGAAGTAAAAATAGCACGGCCGCATCACAAAATGCATTTTTAAATCAGTTTTGCATTTGTTAACACTATCGGTTAGGTTTAGGGTTGGGTTTGGTGTAGGGAGACAGAGCATTAACCTTTAGCTAAATGCCCCGGATATTTGAATTCTGAACAGCTGCAATACGTACCTCAAGCAGCATAATAAAAATACCTGCCAGTACCAACGCAATAAAAATGTGCCAAGGTCACGTATTGAACATGTGTTTTAGCGCCACTCTCTGGACATTTTACTTTGAAACTGCTGCGAAACATGCAGTAAGGTACGTAATTACGGTGTTGCAGAAATGTATGTAGAGGCACCTATTTCTAATAAGCCTGGGTTGATTTTCTGTGAATAACCTGAATAACAATGCAGAATCACAGTGAAATTCATTTAGTGAAAATTTGAATTTAGTGATAGTTTTATTTAATCTTACAATGTAGTATGTAGCAACATCTTGTTATTCTGCAGACTTACATTTCAAGGAAATGATACAAGGTAACCCTTGTGAAAAAGAAGCACATTTTAACATACTTCTAAAACCAGTATTTATTACGTAAATAATACACTTTAAAAGTATACTTACGTATGAACTGAATGAGACTTTTAATTACAATTTATTTGAAAATGTATTATATGAAATGTATTATACATCTGTACTTGTAATATCATAATTCTACTGTCTATTGTCTTTGAAATATGGTTATAGCGTGCTAAGAAAAGAAATATGTGTATTGCAGAATGTACTGACACGCATGTAACTAAAACACACTTTATGTAATATAGAATACACACTACAGTTAAAATTATAAGCAAATATTTTACAAGTGCTTTAGTATGTCAGTAAACAGATCAAAATAAGTGTACTTCTTTAAAGCATGACAAAAGATTATTAAAACCATGATTTAGAATGTACTTTAGGGTATGACTTCTAATTTTACATTATTAGTGCACTTTTAAATGTGTGTTAAGAAACACAGTCATGGATTATTTCAGTAATTATCTGCAAATGCATCTGAGAACGGGCTTTCCTGAAAACAGCAATTGGATAAAAGCACAAAATTTCATTCTACTGAAATATTTTCTTCTTGTTGTGCATGTTAATGGTAGAACAGCCTGCTCTTAGCACTAAACGAATACATTACACTCACTGCATGAATCACACACTTGACTCCGGCAGGACGGTATTATCCACAGCACGGGTCAAGCGGCTAAACTGAAGTCACACTCTTAATAAGACCTCGAGAATACCGTTGAGTAAATTCTCTGACGATGAGACTGAAGGTTAAATGAGTGTTATAAGGATCTGCTGCTAATGAGATGAGATTTCTTAGCATATGAGGCCATGACGACTAGGCCATGAAATCAGTTTATGCCTCAGTGTGGATGCTGAGCATACATTGACTGGCGTCTTTCAGTGTCTCCATTACACTTCATTACACTGGTTTATTTATGTTTTGTCAGGTGAAAGACACAACATCTTAATGATTTTAAAAGCCAAATAAAGCATGACAGCAGGGTCATCCCTGATGAGGGGAAAGACCTTACTTTTTGATGGTCCCTTTTGAACATTATGTTGACAATAAGTATCGTTGCATCTACATGTCAACTAACTCTCATTAGAGTATTAGTAGTCTGTCTGCATAATATTTCCTAACTCTTTATTGTGATGGTCTCCCAACAGACATTCTATTGGCTATAAGTAACTTGCAACTATGTGTCAACTTATTCTAACCCTAACCCTACCAGTCTACTAATGCTCTATTAACACTCCAATAAAAGTTAGCAGATATTATAGGTGCAACATTACTTATAGTCAACAGAATGTGTTAAAGGGACTATCAAAATAAAGTGAAACTGAAATAAAATGTCAATAACATTATACACCACCACACTACTTAAATGCCTATTTTCTACTACGCACAGAAAAATATCTTGATCCATGTCTAACTCCATGAAATTATAAAAACAACTGAACTTTTAGCCAGTTTAATATGCTGCAAATCTATGCTGTGCTAAAGAGAATACCTGAAGCTATTGAGCATTTTTGAGACAAAAGTCTAAATGATTTTTGGTTTTGTTCAGTGTGATTAAGATAATTATTTGAATGTATTTGTTTGTTTTTTCAAAAATAAGCATAAAAATACCATTACAACCCACATAAAAACCATAAAAAATGTCTGTGGTGTGTTGTGGGACATATTCCATTAGGATTTAGCAGTTTTAACAAGCCACCAATAGACGGCGACCAATTACCAGCAGAAACCCACAGGGTCCAAGTTTCCATTAAAACCAATACCAATCACTTTATAACCAGTAAAACCATTAATATTTGTGATGGTGTCATCTTTTTTTTTTTTCAGAAGGTATCATTCAAAATGCATTTTCCACAGAGCGCCCACTGTACCGTACTTATGTGTAGTCTAATAAATGTCTGGAGATGTGTTGCTACTATTATTGCTCTTGTAACTCTGTTTACACGGACACTGTTACTCTTGAAAGAGTTCGTAAAGGTACTCACGGCCGCTCGACATCCTCCATGCGTCACGAGCCACTGTAGGCAGCTCAGGTTGCCAGTGGCTGCGGCGTCATGCGCAGGACTTGCACCGTTTCTCGCCAGGCTGTTCGCCGGTAAACCCGCTTCCTCAACCAAATACCGCAGACAGGTGAGCTTCCCCGCTCGAGCGGCATGGTGTACCGGAGTCGCTCCCAGCACATCTTTCACATCGCTGTTGAGTACTTTCTCCGCTAACTGTACTTTCAGAGTTTGTACATCCCCTTGCCTCGCTGCGAGAAGTGTCCTCTCAACCACCATGATGATGCAGCGCCTCCAAACAAATGACTACTAGCGCACCATTAAGCGTCAGTTAATAGAAGTCCACACTACAGAAAGCGTATTCCGCGCAGCCTCCGGTCAGCGAGTTACTTTGTTCTGTCCATCCCTCTTTGTTTGACTCACCAGACCATAAAGTATCGACCTATATCTAAGAAATATATTCAGATGATTTATTATTACTCATTATATGGCATTTTAACAAAAAATTACCTCCATTTACCGCGTAGCTGTTACCTAAAGAAAACCAGCCAACCATTTCGTTACGTTCTTCCTAGGCGTATTTGAACGTGTCCATTGGCTATACTGATCTTGTCTATACACACACAGTAAATTTCACCTGTTACGTTCCTCGATACCTAACTAAACACACTGACCAACAAAACGATAACGCCGCAAAACCAATGTGTCCGCTTTAGCTGAAGTATATGGCCTGTTGTCAAACGGTTCGTTCAGAAGTCTAGAGGGACTGAACTTGTGAATAATCCATTAAGGGGAGGAGAACGGTAACATATTGGCCCCACTTAAATCGGCTCAGATGTTAAAGGGACAGCGCGTCATGATGACGTTGTTTAGTTGTACCAGTAGGGTTCTCTTGTCTGGCAGCTTAATTGTTTTCTGAAACAAGGTTATTCATTTATGCATATATTGGTTTGTTTCATTAATGTTTCTTAAATCTAGGCTAAATGATTACTGATTTGCAAAAGAAGGCAGGTTAGAAAGTTATTTTTCTCTACTTTGCTCATGCATAAAATTATGCAATAGAAAATGCAGATTGCGAACTCTATGTCTTACTAATTCTCTATAGTTCATCTGTATTCGATATTAATGTTCGTATATTTTTGGAACAGGCAGGTGCAACCTGTTGATTTTATTACCCTATATTACCAATAGATGGCAGGCTCGCACAATATGTGTACATCAGAGGTGCCCAAACTCGGTCCTGGAGGGCCGGTATCCTGCAGAATTTTGCTCCAACTTGGAAGTTTATAGTATGCTTAGTAAGAGCTTGATTAGCTGGTTCAGGTGTGTCTAATTGGGGTTGGAGCTACATTTTGCAGGACACCGGCCCTCCAGGACCGAGTTTGGGCACCCCTGGTGTATATCATTGTACACCTGTAGCGTTTTAGCAATAAGTCTGAGCATCAGTGTTTGTGATATTTACTCCATCAAATCAGTTTTTATGTTGATCTGATTGTAAGTCAATGAAAAATAATATTCGCTAATCGGCAGCGTTCTAGACCCTTAGGGAGTACATGTCTCCCTGAGATTTGGCCAAAGGCCACCAGTGATATAGGCCTATTGTTGTTGGAGATATTATTTTAAGTAATTTATGATGTTATTATTTAGCAATTCGCTGTGTTATATGTACATTTTAAATATCTCTGTTCGTTTTAATCTTGTATGGAATCATTAAATCTCAAACCATAGTTCTGTTGATTTACTTTTCAGATCAACCAATTTAATTGTGATTCTGTTATTTGATTTGACCAAAATTCTCAAAATGCATCAGTTATAATGTATGGTTTAATATGGCACTTTCATGCCAGTTTTTCACATTTAGCCTATACATTAATAGCCTACTCTTGTCCGAGGTATAGTGTTTGTCCTACAATATCGGCTGATTTATCATTAGCCTATACATTTTAAACGTCTGTCTCAATAGGCTATACTACATTTTAAAGTATATGCACGTTGCACCATCCGCTGTCTTCACCTATGCACTTCACATTAGCTGCGTCTCGTTTCGAAGGCTGAGTTCTCTGGAGGTCGCATTTGTAGGGTGCATATACATCATCAAGGATGTCTTATTTAAGGCAAATAAACTTAATAAAAATGATTGTTATTCCGTATGAGAATATGAAATGAAATATAAAATGACTTTTTTTACTTTGAAATTTAATGGTTACTTTTCTTAAAATAAACTGCCCTGATGACGTATGCAGCCTTGAAATGCGACGTCCGAAGGACGCAGCCTCAGAACTGAGACGCAGGGAGAATGCAATCGTTTTAAAGGTGATTTTTATTTTTTGTTTGTTTGTCAAATATAGTGTAGGACCAGACGAGATTTGGACGAGAACCAAAATGTTTTAATGACGTTTACTTTGTGTTGATTGTAATACATTCTGAAAACGCGTGAGAGAATCTAATTTAAAAGTGGAGTGACTTGAGGCTAGTTCATTTGCAGTAATGTAGGCTACTTAGCTTTTGTTTTAGGAAATCAAGAAAACGCACACAAACTTTTTGTGTACTTCTAACGTTCTAGCCTTCTTTTTATGTAACCGAAACGCAACACCCCGTCGTCTCCATATGCTCAACAGCAATTGCTGGAGCAGGCACGTGATTTATGCTGACATCTCCCATTTGGCGTCAGTCGCGTGCCTGACGCGTGCCATCCTCATCTATTTAACTATACCGGGAAGCACGAGCCAGGCTTATTAATGGATAATCCCTCAGGGGCTGTGCAAGACAAGTCTCACAGGACATCTTCTATGGCTGAGTGATCGTTTATTGTTGAGCGGTGCTTACAAAAAGTCGAATACATACGTCATAATCCTGTTACTTTTGTCAGATTTGTTGCTTTCAATAAAGTGTTTGTTTGTTTTGTTTGTTTTTGATGTTTTATTGTAAAAGAGGAAAGTTGCATTTAGCTACGTTATTCTATTGGATTTCAAATTCAAATGTTTTAGAATTATTCTTCATAAACTATGAAGTATTGTGTAGATTAATTTTCTAACTCGGAATATTGTACAAAACCTGCAACTGTTAGTTTAAGAAGCTATTTCTGCCTAATATAACCTTTATTTATTTTGCTGGTGTAACCTAATGTATTCAGTTTGATTTAGTGATGATATTATTTTGTCTAGAGTAAAATCAGTGAAATGTGATAATAAACATAGCCTTTTTTGACAAATTAAACATTTATTAAACATTTTTGTGTGTATTTTCAGTTACGCATAGGCTTGTCACAATTAATTTCGAATACATATTTTAAATGTGGTGTTTCTGGGACCCCAGTTTTACTTATTCGCTTTCATTTAACATCATGCTGTCAACATCTTTGTGTGGCCTATCAAAGATCTAGGTCACGAGCTTTGTCACATCTTTGTCTAACGGATATATTCAAATTCCTCACGAATTACTCGTGTGAAAGTAGGCTACCAAGTGCAATTCAAACAGATAATCTAACGGTCATTTCCTGAAAGGAAGAGAGCATGGGAGCCTGGAAAATGTGGGATATAAACTGCACGCGTCGAGCGTGTGACAGTTATTCAAATTTCCCTCCAATTAGGCCAACCGAAACTCCATTGTAGTGGCCATCTGCTGTCAATCCCGCATGGGACTGTTCCAACACAGTGTTTGAGCTCGTCCACAAAGAGTGGGAAAATCAGACAGTGCACTTCCGTATGCGCAATCTGCACTTTGACACATATTAACATGTATCACATGAATCACGTTCTGATTACCACTAATCCAAGTTTATTTTTTATGAAGGACAGAACTATCGGCTATTTCACGACAACTAGTGGTTGAAAAGCTATGCAATGCATGTAACTTTTCATGAATGCATTGAACACTTTCTTTCTTTCTTTCTTTCTATTTTTTTTCTTTTATTTCGTTTCATTTTAACATTAAGGCAAAGTGCCAGCGCGTCATCATGATGTTTAATAAAACAATATATGTATGATTTTTTTAAATATCATTTTATTTTGTATTATTATGTATTATTAAGTATATTTTTGTAGTACGCTTTTCTTCTCTGTCTCAAAATTCCTGCGCAGGTTGTTTATTTGTCGTTCCTTCACACATTGCGGGCTGCGCCCATCTGCCGCCCCTGCGCGTACCATTCATTAGCTCCGTTCTGATCAGCCGCAAGATACGTGAATTAATATAGAAGACCTTGTGTCAGTGTGTGTATGTATACATATGGCCTTCTTTATCTTTTATCATTGTTAGTGTAGTAGTTAAACAGGTTTATATGTATATGGTTATAATACAGGTTATTGTGTGAATTTATTTTATATAATAGTTACCTTAAGGAGCCTGTATTTTAACCTTGCCTATAGCTCTCATAAATCACTGGTGTATTTTTTCTGAGGAAAATTTTATTTAACTCAGCATTTACCACATGATGTTATCTGGATGACAAAACATTTAACAGAGCCCTGAAAACAGCAACAGACCACAACTTCGTTGATGCGAAGATAAAGATTAATGTTACGGCACAATATCTCAAGGAAACAAGGAACCAGATAGGCTATATCTAAATGAAATAAGACAACACAGAGGGATACAAAAACACTTTATTTTGTGTGCATGTGTGTGATTTTCTTAATGAAGACTCAGAAGCCAGGTGTTAAAGTACCTTTATTTCGCATTCTTTGTTCACGCATGCCACACACACACACACACACACGCACACGCACACGCACACGCACACACACACACACACAGACAGGCAAACTCAAAAAATAGCTTTTATATCATTAGGCTAACTTTCCATAGGCGTAATGGTTTTTATACTAATCATATTTTCTATTAATTTTTCTTATGTCCCAATGCATATGATTTATAAACGGTTTTCCTTGTGAGGTCCAATAAAATGGTTCAATATCAAAATGTTCATTATTCACCATCTATGTGGGCACATTTGGTCCTCACAATGTAGGTTAAACAAGAACACACATACACACACTTGTGTGGTTATCATGTTTATGGGGACTTTCCACTGACATAATGATTTTTATCTTGTATAAACTGGATATTCTATGAATTCTATCCACTAACCCTATCTAAACCCAGCACACACACACATGTTTGTTTTTGTGAATTGTGGGGACTTTCCATAGACCTCTATAGTTTTTATACTGGCCAAACGATATTGTCTATCCCCTAACCCAACCCAACCCTAAACCTACCCCTTACAGAAAACATGTTTGCAGGCCGGTCCCCACAATGTCAAAAATTTCAGGTTTTGCTATCCTTGTGGGGACAATGGATAATGTCCCCACAATGTAGCAAGAACAAGTACACACACACGCACACACACAAACACACACATTTACTTACCTAAATGGGGATTTAAAAAGTGGTCGGGAATTTCCGTGGTCAGGGAAAACACTGATTGATTTTCTGTGGCTGATTCTGGCAGATGACAGACAATTAATGACAATTTACTGTGTTAGTGCAATACTGGGGTAGCATTTTAGTGACTTTAACCAGAGGTGGACTACATTACTCCCCTAAAACAACACTGACACCAGTGCTGGAAATATCGCAATTCACCAGTGCTCTCAGAGGTCTAAGAGAGCAAGAATTTAAAATAGCCACTTATTCTGAATTTAATTTACTTTAGTCCACGAATATGTCTGTACAAACATCCACCAAATTCAGTGTACTTTATTTAACTGTTCATACTGCTGTTGTTTTAAATTATGAATTTCTATAAAAGTAAATGTAAATGCAATAAAGAAATGTATTTAATATTACAGCCATACTGTAGTTACACTGAAAAAGTATACTTTTCATAACTGTATTACGATGTTTTTTTGTTTTTTTTTTTGTCCTACGGGCCACAACCTATGCACTTAAACGCCCAGAAGTTACTCGTAGCATTTCTTAAGTTACAGTGCTACTGGGAGACATTCAATACGACAGGCTTACGATGTTTTGGTTTATTTTGAAATAAACTAAAACAGCATACAGTAAATCCTTAATACTACTGGGTGCTGTGTTGATTCAACTGAAATCCAAGGATCCAGAACGCTTCTAATATCCTGTAAGTTACAGGTGGTCTCTTCAAAACACCGAAAGACCAGTTTTACACGGTTTTAAAATCTTAAAGGTGATGCACATGTGTTATATGCTGATTGGAAGTTTTTATTGTATTACACTGAAACTAGATAGCAATAATTTATGCTTAACATTCATTACATTAATTAATTACTAACATAATTTTAAAATAATGTAGAATGTGTTATGATATTTAACACTGTAATAATCATAGAATAAAATATCGTACATGATCCTGATAACATCACATCCATGCAAAAATGTTCAGTCATGATAACGTTTAAATCAATCCGTGAGTAACGTGTTGGAATATTAAATGTTTCATAAGACATACATAAGACAACATTGTCACACAATGACAATATGAAAAAGATATTATAATTAGCCCTGACTTTGATTACGATTTGAGATTAGAGTGATCATTGAAATCTGTCCGTACGGTTCTGTTAATCGTTCATGGCATTA
This sequence comes from Labeo calbasu, assembly GCA_019740295.1. Lineage (NCBI taxonomy): Eukaryota > Metazoa > Chordata > Actinopteri > Cypriniformes > Cyprinidae > Labeo > Labeo calbasu. The sequence continues at coordinate 23,748 of JAHKKF010528294.1, forward strand.
TAAAGCTACATTATGCATTATTCAGCAACAGAATATACAGTAACCAGTGTAGTATTTACAGTCGTTGGAAACTAAACTAAAGTTAATTTAGATGCTACGCGTGAAAACAACTTTAGGTTAACTGACAAAGCATTTTACAGTCAAGTGACAATCTAAAAACTGAAACAAAGGTTAAAGTTCTGCAGTAGTGCCAGTTTTATCAACAAAATCCCTGCACTGAGAGGAAAAAACATTTACCCATGCAGTTACTTACCTGCTGTCAAATACGGCCACATTGTACAGCTTGTGCTGAAGCCTCTGGACGTGTTGTTAAAGCTCAGTCGTGTGCTTGCATTGGGCGCCCATTTAGTCAGAAAGCCTGCTCTCAAATGAAGAGGAAGCACGCGTTTTGTGGGCGTGGAGGGTGTCCGCCCTTTCTGAGCTTGAACTGCTATCAAACTCGTGTAAGTGTCTAGCGCGAAAGCTCAACAATGCAATCTAAGCACGCAATACTGTACAATTTAGCAGCTATTCGTATCAATGCGCTATCAAATACTGCTATATTTAAAAATCAGATTTTACATTTGATCCATAATTTAAATTAGAAGAAAGACGAACAACTGCAGCCCTTATATATAATTCATTATAATTGCACAGCCATCTGGCCTTTTGTCCCCATGGCTCGTGCCGTTCTCGTGCCTAGCGCGAGCGGGGACCCTAAGGGCCCCATGCGCACATTTAGGGAAAAAAAACGCGCCTTTTAGTATTTGTATTAGTATTTTCGTTTGGGTCTGAGGAAGTTACTAAAATCATATGTTCTAATTTAAGAAGACACGCTTGAAACATGCACAGTTCATCCAGACTGCATATGCGAATGCAGTTCTTACTCACAAGATTAAAACGGGCAAGCTTTTCACGTACTTCTACGTCACAAATACGTGCACCATAGGCTAATCATCCTAGGGGTAAAAACAAGTCTTTGTGTGAGAAGTTACATCACCAGATGTACAAGCATGGCTTGGCTTTTAGCTTGGGTATTTGAATTAAGACTAAATGTTGTTTGTGCTAGATATATTATCGATGGCTTTTGCAATATTTGGGTTGAGATTTATCTGGATGTAGCCTAATTGTTTGGCTGATAGACGCGCAAGTTCTTCCCCTTTTGTCTGGGTTTTGATGATTGCAAGCACTTTTAAAATAGCTACATTCCACTAGACTGTTGTTTTAACCTTGATTCTAGGGGATTTAACAATCTATGTTGTAAGAAAACTATTTGAAACAGAAGTATATTAAGGTTGGATGGAATATGCCTAATCCAAAATATACAGAACTGTGAAATAAGCAATAAGATTTGTTTATACATCAACATGCAGAGGAAAGAAACGTGCGATCATTTTAAATATTCTTGCTTCATTGATAGGATACAGCTTAAATTTGAAATGATTTTTTACTGAATGTATATTCAAACATAATATTTAAATTAAACTATGCGGATTAAAACGAATACACTGGCGCAGACAAACAAATATTTGGTTTGCAGTATCAGCGTGATGCTGAGAGAGACGCGCAGCTTTGCGAAACCCCGCGTGTCCACTCATCTACCCCACATGCACTCATTTGGTTTTAAGTTTCCAAACAGCACAAATTACGTAGTATTGGCCAGTGAGTCTATGCAATATTGCATGTCAACAGCTGTTTGCCAGCAGCGTTGGTTTTGGCTTGGGAAGCCTTATGTCTGTCTGCAGCGTTTGCATGTTTTCCAGGTGAAATAAACAACTTCTATGCATTCATCCACAATATTCCTAAACATAAAGCCTTACAAGGTATATTTTGTAATGTTTTGTACTGTAGTTTTCTAACTTCCTCTGTATTGGCACAGCTAATTCAGAAGTGATTGTTTGGAGGATAAACTTGATTATCAAACATAAAACATCATACTGTATATCACTTAATACTTTTTGAAGAAATCTCATCACCAGATTATAAACTTGCATTTTACATAAACTTTTTTTTTTAATTCTAAATGACCTTCTAATGTCAATTAATTAATACAAAGAAAGTAAAGGAAAGTCAATATTAATGGTATTAGCAAGTTTAAGTATATAAGTGTATTTGGTATAGGACAGCATACATCTCAAATAACAAAAAAGACCCTGACACTAATAATATAATGACTTAGATGGAAACATACATTCAGAACATTCATTAAACCATAAAACTATGGTAATGTTTAACAGTGTTATGATGCCCTCTAAAAATACCTTTGTAAAATGTCTAAATGTAAAGTGACGTATAAACGAGGGGAACTCGCCAATAAGAGATTTTACTCCTCATGGTGCTTTCATATTCATATGTGTCTGATATGATTGTATTTGGTTAATGAAACCGCAGTCCTCTGAGCTAAGATCATTTCAAATCACCATCATACTTAACTAGAATTCATCTAATAGAGGTATTATTAAGATGGATTAAAACGTATTCATACTTCTACATATGTTTATGTGTAAAATATATGTTTTTTAGTTTTTCAAAACAGTGCGCTCTGCTGATTAGTTTTAAATTCTGGGCTGTGCCTGTATAGCAAGCATTATTTATTTATTTATTTAATTTTTTCAAAGTAGGGTAACAACTACGACGTATTTTGGACCACAGTAGAATCAGATCTGAGAGAATACTCAGAAACACAAAGAACAATTATATAAGCATTAAGAGATATCTTTAAATAAACCATCATCAACCTACCAAGTGCAACCATCTCCATCTCATGCCAGTTTGACTCACCACTGATTTTAGTATCTAATATTTTACAATTCTATTTACTATTAAAGTCGTATGCGATAAACAAACAGACTGGATCTGCTGCTGCAGCATCAGCGTGATGCTGAGAGAGACGCGTAATCTTGCGAACCCCCATGCTGCTTATTCATTCCACAGTTAAAAGTTAAACGTATATAAAGCACACCACTGAAATAAAATAAAATAAAATTAAATTAAATAGAATAAAACACTGACAAACAGAAAATAAGGACTCTGATCGTCTGTAGTACCCTTGGATATTTATTTTGTAAATGTACAGACACTTATCTTTTTTGTTTACTATAATCATATATCAGCATGCTTAAGGATGTGTCATGACATCAAGTGAACACCGGTCTAATGCACCATGAGCTTTTTAATTTTTAACCTCTTAAAAACAATATATAGGTCTGTTTATTAAATATATACAGCTTGCACATATGTGGTACCCACACTATGTACTAAAGACGACTCAAACAGATTTTGTTTTCCATGACCAGCACAAGCCGACTACACTGGAGGTTAATTGATGCGCTCTTGGAGACCATGGCGCGTGCCTGGTTCTGATGGTGCATTCAAAAGCTCTTCAGCTCAGAATCAATAGTTATTACTCTTATAACTTCCATAACATGTAAAATTGTGTTATATACTTTTAGTTTCAGCATTTGGAGACTACTGCGCCTTAGACAACAGCACACCAAAAGAAAAGGCAAAAACTGTCGACATACATTTTGGATGGTGGTATATGATTGTCCGATTATTTTTTAATGCGTGTGTTACTCTATTCCCTGCGTCGCCCATCCCCAACCCCCCAAAATTAAACAAAGAGAAAAAGAAAAAAATACAATTCTCTTTGCATCAGTCCGTGATGCTTTATTGCCATATTCGGTCATGGCTCAGACACAGACGCCAATAGTTTGGAAAGACACGCCATAAAGGAAGCAACCTGATAGGACGAGAATACAGCAAACAGGTGACTGAAGAGTTTGACAGTCTTGAGGGGGTTGGGATTCAAATTAGTGGCGCGCTTTGGTGTGATTGGAAGAACAGAAATCCATCTGTTACATAGTAACGGCGCGTGTCAGGCGCGTGAGATCACCACTGATTTGAAATAAGGTGTGAGGCGTTTAATATAACCACCGAACCGCTAAAATATCTGGTCATTGGGAAAATACAAACAGAAAAACAATGCAGTAAGAAATGTAATGTTTAGAAAAAGAAACATGCAAGTACATGCAAAATACATTATGTTTAACCTCCTTTCCATATAAATAAAATGTATTCATTTAAACGTATTTCTAAACCTACACTTTTATTTTCGTCTCTAACCTTATCCTTTTATATACTGGGGATTGTTATTCCAAACCTCTATACTCTTGCTTTAACTAACTTGTCAAAGTTATGCTTTTGCTGTAGGCTATTTGGAGCAATATGAACATATCCAGTATGGTCCGCGTGTAAGCAGATGTTAACACTATAGCGTGGCTTGGTTATTTGTTGCGCGGTCATCATGCTGTATTATTTATTAGAGGCCCAATACGGTTTTCCTTATGAAACTAATGTCTTGAAATGTCACACGTTGTAGCAGAACAATGACAAGTTAAAGTAACACACTAGGCCTACTTTAAATGCCTTGTAGCAACAACAGTTTGTTTAGCAATGAACAGTAAACCAGAATGCGAAATAGAAAATTAACTTGGATTTTGTAACTTACTGTGCTTTAATTCCCACATTTTACTGTGAAATACATACAAGTTATAGATCTATAGCACGAATAAGCACGTGCAAACACATATGGAGGTCTATGAGACAATAAAAAATTGTCATTAATCACATGCGCATACCAGTGGTTTTGGATGAAGCTAACATCAGTCAACAGATGGTAACTTTTGGGACAGTCAGATCAGATCTTCTCCCTATGGCATCCCCCTCTGCGTCCAACCGAAGACACAATAGAATAGAAGCCCTCCCTCCACGCCAAAGAGCCCTATAAAAGACCCCTTTCGCTCACCCTGACCACAAAACTCCTTTCTCCTCTCTCAAGAGCACATCTAGAGACACCACCCGATCAAATCATGACACCAAACATTATTACCGAAGCCCATTCCCACTCATTCGGTTCTCGAATGACTGTAGCTCAGAGAAAAGAGGCACATGCATTGAGAAAGGTGAGAACAATTTTGCGTAACTTTCAACACCCCTGAACCATTTTAACGGTTGTACTTGTAGCATCTAAAATTCACACTCACATTAACCAATTTCTTTCTTTTTTCAGACTCTCAAACCACTGATGGAAAAACGAAGGCGGGCTCGCATTAACGACAGCCTCAATCACTTAAAAACACTAATACTTCCTCTGGTCGGAAAAGACGTAAGTATCTTAACTTTGGCATGGCCATACAGCAGTACTTACATTCGAATGTATCTCAGTGTCTGATCAACAGCCTAATGTGTCAAATCACCTTTCATTTGTAGGCTTCACGCTATTCAAAGCTCGAGAAAGCTGACATTCTCGAAATGACTGTGCGGTTCCTCAGAGATTTGCCTTCCTCATCAGCTAAAGGTGAGTGAGCTAATTTACTTCTGTTTTCACCATTTTCAGCGTTTGTCATCTGTAGTATTTCAGCTAGTCCAAGTTTATTTAATAATTTATTTTCTCTCTTTAAAGGTCAAACAGACAGCTATAAAGAGGGATATAAAGCCTGCTTGCAGCGCATCTCTGCGATGCTGCCGCAATCCAACCTCGAAACAGAAACCCGTCAGCGCGTCAGCGAGTTCATCCAGCACTCGATGGTGTCTGCGACGTCGTCCTGCCAGAACTGCTGTGCTCAGAACTCCAGAATGATTTCACAAATGCACCAGAGACTTGTGAGCTTGAGAAACAACAGCTCTGCAACGGAGAGCCACTTCATCAATACCGCGTCAGCCCCCAGTCGGCCTCAGCCCGTGCCACAGGCAGCTGTGGACATGTGGAGACCGTGGTGACCAAACAAGCAATACAAGTCTTCAGGGAAATTGTTTATAATGAACTTCGCATATTATTTATTTGTCATAGTACGTTTTAGTAAGAATGTAAAGCCTGTGATAGAGATTACATGTAAGGAATTTAATGAATTGTGGCTATACTTTGTAAATGAAAGAAAGCCAGCGAGCACAGATCCCGTTGTCTTCTATGAGCTTAGGGTTATGCAATCCTCGTTGGGGTTTTCAATACTATGGGTTGTAATCAACAAAACTGTAAACCCCAAGGGTTAAAATGTATTTCTGAGGTTTGCACAATTGACTTGATTTCATTTGGTCTGTGCAAAGAAATCGTAAACACTATGTGTTAATTATTAATGGCAAAATGAATGTCCCTGAAGGAAGCTTAATTGCAAAATGTTATTGTGAATGAACAGAAAAATAAAACCTTTTTGCTTTGAAATTCTTGAAATCTTGTTTGTTTATTTACCTATTGGAAATGGTTTTCAAAATGTCTTGCTGGAGGAATAAAGCATATAGCCTATATATGCTGAAATGGCAAACAAAAAAGGACACATAAATATAAAACAATGTCGTTAAATGGGCACACACATAAGAAAACTGGGAAACAAAATCAACATTTTCTATTTAGCATGTGTTAAGAGGTCTTCATACGATTTAGCATTTCTTACAGCTCCCTCAGCTCAATAGTTTGCGCGGGAAACGGCTCGCCAAAGATACCACTTTAAGTCTGTTTTATGAGACACTAAGTTGAATCGTAGCTATTTCTATCAAAGAAACTTTAGCATCTCTTATAATAGGCTAGGTCTTCTTATTGACAGTGGCAAGAAAACTGGCAAAAAATTTCAACAAATATTAACAATTTTCTATTCAGCATCTGTTATAAGAGGTCTTCATATGGTTTGAGAACATAGAAAAGATCTTCTCTTTAGTATCTTGTTCAGCTCCGTTAGCTCTGTTTTGCGCGAGAAACAAGAGTCGCCAAAGATGCTTGTTTAGCTTTAAATCTGTTTCATAAAACACTAAGCGGAATAGTGGCTATTTTCTATCAAATTAATCGCTGTGTAGCTTATGTTCATAAATGAACCCTGAAACGGTGATAGAAACCGTTTAACACTGCTCTGGAAATTGAAGAAATAGTAATACCTGTGTCATTCTATGGAAATGTCAATTTTTCTGTTTAAAAAAATGTTTTTAAATTAATTATAAAGAATTCCAAGCACTACAAAACCGCTCATCCCCACAGCCATGTAGAGAGGGAAGGTGCTTTATTTTAAAGTCAAAAAGTTTTTCTACCATTTAAAATACAATAATGTATTCGTAACTATCAAATATATGCTGTAAATGAAAAAAAAAACTACATGCTGAATAAATGTTATAAAATATATAATAAAAAAAGAGGTCTCCTGGAGTTGTGTCACTGCTGTTACCGTCTAACAAAAACCGCTTATTTTGAAATGAAAATCACACTGATGACATTACTTGACTTGCTTTTTCATATTTCCTAAAGATATATGAAAGGCCCATGTTAAGTCCATTGTCTATTTTTAGTTATCAGAAATGTTCTCATTTATCTCATGATTTCATATGAAGCTTTTATTGTTCGGGAATTGTAAAAAAAAAACAAAAACAAAAACAAAAAAAAAACTTAATTTAGTGAGTATACCATGTTTGACCACATAGTAGCCATTTTGTAAAATGCATTTTTTCCTAAAAATTGTCACTGGTGTTACTGTCACAGGGGTCACTTGTGCCTTCCTTATGGGTAACAACACCAAATATCAGTATATCAAGTCTTATGTATGTCACTGGTGATTCATTGTGTCACTGGTGTTACTGTGTTTTTTTCTGTCCTTATTGCTTGCTTTTTTATGATTTTTCTGTAACTCTGACTACATGTCCTGAAAAAAATTGAGAAATAATATTTCATAAAAACCTTTAATATTGCCAAATATTATTACGCTATGTCTGTAATCCTACTAGCCCACATGATGTAGGACCAGACAGTTTAATTCATAATGTCATGTCATGATGTTTGTTCAAATCACTGAAAGTAATAAATGCATTGAAGATCCATTAATTGTCACAGTTATAGCAATCTAAGAATCAGCACTCGCTTTAACTGCTCAGACTCTCTTTGTGTTCTAACAAGACCTTTAGCACACTGGTTGCATGACTGTAATTACTGCTTGGGCAAGCAACATTATTGTTGATCATACTTAGGGATTTGAATAACCGCCTAACTATTAAACATATGGTGTATAACTCAACCCACTCTGCTCCCACTCCACAGGAGAGACTGATATCACAAATCATGCAGCTTGTTGAGGAGAGTTGTGTTATAACTTTGGTCAGTGGTCTGACTGATTTGGTAAAGTTTAATTAAGACAAAAGACTAATTTCATCCACTGGACAATAAAATTGAGCAATTGATATTTCATAGACTTCCATAGATGGAGGGACTCAAGCCATAGAGACAATAAAGGATAATAAATAAGTAATAGAGGAATTGTCTTTCTTTGGCTTTACCTAACAACCATCCAAACGATGCGGAACAGCCTTGCAACTGCAGAGCAACAGAGAAAATGTTTTTAATCAAAAACTTAAAAAAGGCAGGAATTACTTAGCTGTTAAGGGTTTTTTTTTCTATTGTTGCATATAGGTTTTGGCAAGTAGCTGCTGACCCTCTTGAGGGAGGGGGTTGGGTTGGCTTACTGAAATGCTTGGGTTGAGTGAAGCTAAGAGAAAAGAGAACAATGAATTCAGAGTTCAGACAATTTTGGAAAGAATGTCTGGTCCAACACAGCATCATATCACAAGGAAGGAGGATGGTTGATTTTAATACAAACTAGATCACACAACCTCCCAATATTTAAAAAACATGGACAAAAACAATGAAACCGTTTGTAGACATCTCTGTATACCAATGCATGTCTAAGAAGAATAAGCAACATGGCAACTTTTTTTTTTTTTTTTTTAGAATTTATAAGGAAAGCAGAATTGGTGTTAAATGTGATGCTTACAAGTGACTAAGTGACTACTGAAAACTTTTAAGAGGACACACAGAGATCTTATAGGGAACTTAAAGTGCCACAACATTAACCATTGTCTTAATACATAATAGTAAGACAATAAAACCACTGGTTCATGCAGTTTCAGGGTCTCTTATATAGAAAACTGATAAAAGTACAAGTATTCACCAGAATATACTTACTGAGAACCTGTCATGAGTGACACAAACTAATACGTAACAGTTAACTGTTCTTAAACACTATGTAAAAAGAATTAAAGTGGTAATAAATATTTTAAACAGATGATTCATCCATTTATACATGAAGAAGTAACTGCATATGATATGAGGAGCTAAATAAAGAAATAACAAACGTCATTACATTATGTATTATAGAGAAAACACTTTTGAAAATAAATATTCTGTCTCTTGGCAAATTGAAATTGGTACCATGAAGGGATTTCAGGCTTGGAAAACAGAAACAAATCTTCAACATATGGTCAGTCCTTTCAGAAAAACACATACAAGCCATCTGGCGTGCAGCATGAGGAAATGTGAAGATGCAAACAACATTCAATCCTGCCTTTTCATAATTTGGACTCCTTTTGATTTCAATTTTACTATTTTAATAAATTCTGAAGAACTGGCGCTATATTTATTTCAAATCTCAAACTTTACTGTAATGAGAAACACATATTCAAAACAATTCATACTGGAAATTGTTTGGTATGCACGGTATCAACAAGATGACAAATGCTGTGTATGTCAACCATTTCATGCTCAGGCTGTAACCCATCATGACTCCTGATCATCTCTGGGCAGAAAGGCAGAGAAATGAGCCAAGCAAAAACTTGCTACTGTCAGCAAGACTGAAGACGCAGAACTCACTGTTGAAATATGGATGAATTTATCTTCAATTTCAAATTGTTGTGCTATCATAAAGCTTTAAATAAAATAAATAAAATGATCTAATTACAGGCAATATATCTACATGTATTGGTTTCATAATAATATGTGACCCTGGACCACAAAATCAGTCATAAGTCAATTTTTTGAAACTAAGATTTGCTGAATAAAAAAGCTGTCAATTGATTTATAGTTAGGATATTGATGTATTGTTAAAATATGACAGTATTTTGCAGAGATACAACTATTTGAAAATCTGGAATCTGCTGGTGCAAAATAATCAAAATAAAAATTGCCTTTAAAGTTGTCCAAATTAAGTTCTTAGCAATGCATATTACTAATCATTTGATATATTTACGGTAGAAAAATTACAAAATGTCTTTATGGAACATGATCTTTACTTAATATCCTAAAGATTTTTGGCAAAAAAGAAAAATCGATCATTTTGACCCATATGATGTATTGTTGGCTATTGTTACAAATATACCCGTGCTGCTTAAAGGAGAAGTTCACTTCCTGAACAAAAATTTACAAATAATGTACTCACCCCCTTGTCATCCAGTATGTTCCTGTCTTTCTTTCTTCAGTCGTGAAGAAATTATGTTTTTTGAGGAAAACATTTTAGGATTTCTCTACAGTGGACTTCTATGGTGCCCCGATTTTGAACTTCCAAAATGTAGTTTAAATGCGGCTTCAAAGGGCTCTAAACGATCCCAGCCAAGGAAGAAGGGTCTTATCTAGCGAAACGGTTGGTTATTTAAAAAAAAAAAATTACAGTTTATATACTTTTTAATCTCAAATGCTCATCTTGTCTAACTCTGCATGAACTCTGTGTATTCGGTTCATGACAGTTAGGGTGTCGAAAAACTCATTTGCTTCTCCAACTTCAAAACTGTCCTACATTGCTGTTTTACCTTTTTTGTAAAAGAGCATTTGATCTTGTTTGCATGTATACACTGGGTCGGTACTTCTGCAGCGATAGATAATTTTGCAGTTGGAGGAGAAAATGAGATGGGAGTTTTTCGACATACCCTAACTGGCATGAACCAGAATACACACGCAGAGCTAGACAAGACAAGCATTTGAGGATAAAAAGTATATAAATTGTCAATTTTTTTTAGAAAATAACCGTTTCGCTAGATAAGACCCTTCTTCCTCGGCTGGGATCGTTTAGAGCCTTTGAAGCCGCATTTAAACTACATTTTGGAAGTTCAAAATCGGGGGCACCATAGAAGTCCACTATATGGAGAAATACTCTGAAATGTTTTCCTCAGAAAACATAATTTCTTTTACGACTGAAGGAAGAAATACATAAACATGACAAGGGGGTAGGTAAATTATCTGTAAATTTTGTTCTAGAACTAAACCTCTCCTTTAAGGCTGGTTTTGTGGTCCAGGGTCACATATCTATAATTCACTGTGTAAGCGCACCAATCATCTTTTCCTTCTTATATCTAACAATAAGGAACAATCAATTAAAATGTTCTTTAAGTGATTGGAAGAGCAAAGTGACAACACTGCATGAAGTGTAACTTACAAAACACAGTACGCAGACTACTGTATTGGGAACTTAGATTGGTCTATGGAATATTCTTATGCTTTTCCAAACAGAGATGTTCTCACTGCCATGCAGCTTGTGCACTATTGTTCCAGTATAGTCTTTAGAAGTAATCTGAAAGATTTGTGTGAAATTTAAAGCTTTTAAATGAATCTTCCTTTTTGCTATAGCTTTCAAATTTAATTCACGTGCACAGTGTCAGATCTGACGTCAATGATGCCGAAACACCACTTGTTCTCACTTGTGCATGGTGTGCTTTAGTTAAGAGTACAATTTTTTTTTTTTTTTTTTACAGAAGAAGCTATCCAGATCAGATGGTCACTGCAGTCCCCCAGATCCAGTCTGTACCCAGCCCAGACGGTGGATTGGCACCTAGAGAGGACCTCTACAGCCCTGAATGTCAGCGGAGACCACATCAACTAGATGAGCCCCAGAGACGTATCCTCAGTGAAGACCTCGTCACCTAGACGGCCATCGGCACAAGACCACGGGAAACAGATGAGTCCTTTGCCAGAGGAGAACCGGCCCCCCGACTGAGCCTGGTTTCTCCCAAGGCTTTTTTCTCCATTCTGTCACCGATGGAGTTTTGGTTCCTTGCCGCTGTCGCCTCTGGCTTGCTTAGTTGAGTTCAGCTCCAACCCTGACCAAACACACCTGAACCAGCTAATTAGGATCTGAAGGAGCACTTGATAATTACAGACAGGTGTGTTTGATTAGGGTTGGAACTAAACTCTGCAGGCAGGTCGATCTCCAGGATGAGGGTTGGGCACCCCTGTCGTATACTATTCGAACTGAACTGATGATGACATCATTGAATTCAATGATGAACTGCCTTTAACTGGAAACTGAGTGTTTACTGTTGCCCTTTTGCATTATTGATGCACTATTTCCTATTTAATACCGTACAACCACTTTGTCACAATTCTGTATTGTTAAAAAAGGGTAAATAAAAAAAAGACCCTATTGTAAACTGTGAAAAACTGCACATGGTTTATATACAGTAAAATACTGTCTATTTTATGTTTTCTACATGTATTTTGCAAGTAAAAACTATGAATTACCATAACATTCATACTGAAAAACAGTAAAAGGGCATTCACAAGAATTCATGTGTGACACATCACATATGACTATACCTTACACAAATAATTCAGTTTCTTCTTAGTTTTGTGGTAAGTATTTTAGTGTCACGTGTTAATAATAATGTTTATTACATTATTATTACACAATATTCAATAATATAATCGATTTGACTCCACTGACAGATATGAACAACGCTGAGTAACAACACTATTGTCTTCTGTAGTGCAGCTTTACAACTGAATTTGTTCATAATTCATGAATTTTGCAACATAGACACTGTTATTAAACTGAACTGAAGCTGAACCACAGCTGCTGATTTACCATAAATTTAGCAAGATTTATTTTTTTATTTATTTTACAAAGATACATGGGCAGTACCGACTAACAGATTTGGCTAATCTGCTGCTTATTAATGGTAAAAGGTAGTTGCTGTAGTAGTTATGTTTAGGTATTATATGTTTAAGTTGAGTCTGAGTTCATCTGAGTTCATCACATTCTCACAAAGCTCTGTTATAACATAATGAATACAGTCATGGCCAAAAATATCGGCACCCTTGCAATTTTGTCAGAAAATGCAACCCTTCTCTCAGAAAATTGTTGCAGTTGCAAATGTTTTGATACTCACATGTTTATTTATTTATTTATTTATTTTTGTTTGCATTGGAACAACACACACACAAAAAAAAAAAAAAAACAAACAAACAGAGAAGAAGAGTAAAATCTGATACAATTCCACACAGAACCTAATAAATGCACTGGACAAAATGATTAGCACCCTTAATTTAATATTTGGTAGCACCCCCTTTGGAAAAAAATAACTGAAATCAATCGCTTCCTGTAACCATGAATGAGTTTCTTTTACTGGAATTTTGGACCAATCTTCTTTTGCAAACTGCTCCAGGTCATTCAGATTTGAAGGATGCCTTCTCCCAAATCTCTCCACAGGTGTTCTATGGGATTCAGATCTGGACTCATTGCTGGCCATTTCAGAACTCCCCTGCACTTTGTTTGTAACCATTTCTGAGTGCTTTTTGAAAGGTGTTTCAGGTCATTGTCCTGCTGCAAGACCCATGACCTCTGGTGGAGACGCAGATTCTGACACTGGCCACTGAGTTCCACCCCAAAATTCTTTGGTAATCATCAGATTTCATGATACCACTCACACAGTCAAGGTGCCAGTGCCAGAAGCAGCAAAGCAACCCCAAAACATCTTTGAACCTCCACCATGTTTGACTGCAGGGACTGTGTTATTTTCTTTGAAGGCCTCATTTCTTTTTCTGTAAAGAGTGTCATGATGTCCGTTACCAAAAAGCTCTACTTTTGTCTCATCTGTCCACAGTATGTTCTCCCAAAAGGCTTTTGGTTTTGTCACATAAGATTTGGCAAACTCCAGTCTTCTGTTCTTCTGGAAACCACTCATTCAGGAAAAGGGTCCACGTCCAGGGAGGTTAGCTACAGCGCCATGGGCTGTAAACCTCTTGATGATATTGCGCACAGTAGACACAGGAACATTAAGATCTCTGGAGATGGACTTGTAGCTTTGAGTCCTTTTTACCACAATTTTTTCTCTCAAATCAACAGACAACTCTTTACACTTTTTTCTTTTCTCCATGCAGTGTGACACATAGCAAAAAGGTTGAGTCAACTTTTCTCCATTTTATCTGGTTGCAAGTGTGATACTATATTGTCCACACCTGTTACTTGCCACAGGTGTGTCTTAACACAAATTACAGGAGCATCACATGCTTGAAAAGCAATTATTTCTTACAATTTTGACAAGGTGCCAATAATTTTGTCCAGTAATTTTTGGGTTCTGTGTGAAATTTTATCAGGTTTGACTTTTCTTCTGTGTGTTGTTGCAGTGCAAACAAAAACAATAAGCATGTGAATACCAAGACATTTGCAATTGGAACAATTTTCTGAGAGAAGTGTTGCATTTTCTGACAGAAGAAGGGTGCCAATATTTTTGGCCATGACTGTATATGCATAATAAATCTTTTATAATGTCTACAAATTGTCTGTTATAATAAGCTGATTTGTGAGTATGCAAATTTCAGCAGTGCACAGGAACTCCTGTGTTTTGAGCAGTGAGTGGATTCTAACACCTCTGTTTAGCCTTTGCATTTTAGAGATCAACATTGCTCAACGCTGCAAAGACGTGTTATACAGTAGCAATAATATGCATTACTATATGTAATATAAACTCCTTGGATAATATGAAGAGGGAAGAGGTTTAGAATTCAATTTCATAAATGTGACCCTGGACTACAAAACCAGTCATAAGAGTCCATTTTTTTTCAAATTGGGTCATTCCAGCTGGAATCATCAAATGGTCCCCACCTGACCCCCTCAGATTTGTCTGAAAAAGATCTATGTGATGGGTAATATGCCCAATAGATCATATACAAAATTTCAGATCTCTACTGTGTGTACTTTTTTCACAAAAAATCTGTAAAAAAGTTTGTTTTTTACCCCGTTTTGGCATCACTGTCTGAGTGACCATGTTCAGACTGAAATATCTCCAGAACTATTTGTGCCAGGTCCATGACATTTTCTGGGCTAAGAGTCCTAGTCCAGAACTGCATGAATTACAACTCACAGTGTTGTTACTGAATTTACACCTGAATGCTGGCCCTCTACTTTTCTTTGAAACTATTACTTTAAGGGTTTTCAGATGTCCATAGAA
>JAHKKF010528297.1:0-10872 GCA_019740295.1 Labeo calbasu
TAAAATCTTAATCTGTATAAAAGACATAAATATCCTCAAAATAAAACCAAAATGTTTAAGCTTGTTTTTTTTTAAAGAATATATTTTTTTAATTTCCCATTGCCAGATTTTTTCTTGTTTAAACCAGATGTTTGTGCTTAGATAAGTTATATTATATAAATAAATAAAAAGAATACTAATTATATATTAATAATACTTACAGATTTCTTTTTTATTTTATTTTATTTTATTTTATTTTATTTTATTTTATTTTATTTTATTTTATTTTATTTTATTTTATTTTATTCACAGTTAAACTCCACAGAATAGATACCATTTAATTTAGGGCAACAAATTTTCCCCTAAATTTCTTTCTTTCTTTCTTTCTTTCTTTATTGATTGCTTGTTTTATGTTTTATGATTTAATACAAATTTATGAAAAATGATGACTAATGAAATTACTATTCATTCATTTTTTGACAAATGAATCTCTCAACAAAAAAATGAAACAAAATATATAATGTAATCATTAATTGATCTTTTTTCACTCATACTAGCAAAAAATAGGGTGGAAAGACATTTAGGAATTTAAATAAAAATTAATACTAATATTATATTGATAATACTTACAGATTTCTCCATTTATTTTATTTTATTTATTATTTTTATTTGATTGCTTGTTTTAAATATTTTGATTTAATACAAAATTATGAAAAATTATGACTAATGAAATTAGTATTCATTCATTTTTTGACATTTTTTTAAATCTAAAAACAGGGCTTTTCTTGTTTAAACCAGATGTTTGTGCTTAGATAAGTTATATTCATTATATAAAGCGTTATTATATTTGACAGATTTTTATGTTACAGCTGCAGAGCTATATGTGTAGGAGCCCCGGTTATTGATTTTAATGCAGGTCTTCAGTGATGCATCAGTTGCCATGGTGAAGCTCAGGGTCTTGTGAACGTTCATGTTTACCTCTGATGACTTCCTGTCTGTTCTGGGCTTTTATGTGGTCATCACTCTAGCTGGTGTGAAACTCCCATGAATGCTACACCACCACCTCAATCTGTTTCACACCACGATATGCATCGACCGTACGTGTACGTGGGACTGTTCTGTTTGATAATAGAGATGCTGCAGTTTATTTATCTTGTTTTTGATGCACAATTGATTTTTCAAGACTGGGTTTTTAAGCCACATAGACGCATAAAATTGTCTACTTTTCCAACTTCAAACATTCTTTCCATCTGCCATTGGTTTGACAAACAAAGGAAGGATAAAAATGATATAATTTAATCCTTCGTTTTATATTGATTAAATGAATGAATAAAGAAAAACTCTCCACACATGGTGATAGCTTTCCATCATGCATTTTTTTTCATCTTCCACCTCTACAGAGCTCTCAGTGGGAAAAAAAAGCCCACGCACATTTGCACTTTGTCATTGTGGGTTATCTGGCTCTTTCCACCTCTTCACTGGTTCTTAGAAACAATTGTAGGGAGATCCGTTAATCGAGTTTTCCTAAGCTAGACGCTCTGCCCAGCAGTCTGCAAAACTCAATCACCCCATATATCAGAAATCATAATTAATTCAGTGGGAACAAGGCTGCTGTGAATGTACCACGCAAGACCGCAGACCAGACAGCAGATAATTTACAAACATGCAGACTTGCACTCATTTTTGAAGTTCATCGCCGCCTTCATCTGTGTTCTTGAGGTTTTATAAGATAGGAAATTCAAAGAGGATTTTCTTTGATAGGTCAGTTGTTGAACTGCTCGTTCTTTTCACACAAATGTGCTTTTTCTTGCTGTATGCCAGGCAAATCAATATGACTACATGACTGTGTCCTGTTAAATGTGATGCAATGGAAAAAAAATATTACATCACATTTTCTGAAAGGCCACTGTGTGCAAGCTGCAAAGTATTGCGTTATTTTGAAGTGTTTTATGCTAGAGATTATTTCATGTTGCTTCCTTTTTCTGTTCAGGTTTTACTGCACTTCATTCTTTTTTCTTTTTTTTTTTTTAAATCAGAAAACATGGCTTCAAACTAACAAAAATTATACGCAATTAATATTGTGATCATTAATTGATCTTTTTAAAGTCATACTTGTAAAAATCGGGTGGAAAGATATATTCGGAAATAAATAAATAAAAAAAAAAAGAATACGAATTATATATTAATAATACAGATTTCTTTTTTATTTTATTTTATTTATTCACAGTTAAACTCAACAGAATAGATACTATTTAATTTAGGGCAACATAAATTTTCTCCTAAATTCTGTTTTTCTTTCTTTTTCTTTCTTTCTTTCTTTCTTTCTTTCTTTCTTTCTTGATTGCTTGTTTTATGTTTTATGATTTAATACAAAATTCTGAAAAATTATGACTAATGAAATTAGTATTCATTCATTTTTTGACCTTTTTTAAATCTAAAAACAGGGCTCTCACCAAAAAATGAAACAAAATATATAATGTAATCATTAATTGATCTTTTTTTACTCATACTAGCAAAAAATAGGGTGGAAAGACATTTAGGAATTAAAATAAAAATTAATACTAATAATATATTGATAATACTTACAGATTTCTCCATTTATTTTATTTTATTTTATTTTATTTTATTTTATTTTATTTTATTTTATTTTATTTTATTTTATTCACAATAAAACTCCACAGAGTAGATACTATTTAATTAAATTTTTAATTCTGTGTTTTCCACTTATTTATTTTTATATTAAATAAAAAGTAATATTAATAATATATTGATAATACTTACAGATTTCTCCCTTTTATTTTATTTTTTTTTTATTTACAGTTAAACTCCAGTAGATACCATTTAATTTTGGATAATCCAATTTATTCTGTGTTTATTTATTTATTTATTGTTAGTTTGTTCTGGATTCTGTTTTTATGATTTTATGAAATTATTATCAAAAATGGTGACTAATGAAATTAATAAAACTTTTAACTTTTTAATCAATCTTTTAAAATGTGAGCAAATACACATTGCATTTTTATTTTATTTATTTTTGTCATGATGCTGCAAAACAGAACTGAATGAAAACATGGATGGATTTTAGTATGCAATAGTAAAATATTTCTCATAATTCTCTTTTTCTAACATTTCTCTAATTTCTTTAGTTAAAGTTAAACCAAACTACTATTTTGCCAGGATTGTTTGTTTCTAGTATCTTTGAGTTTAACTGTGTATTTGACGATAGTTTCTCTCAAATGAAGTTGATCCATATCCATGTATATATTGTCCAGATGTTGTTGCAATATTGATGTTGCATCGTTTATTATTCAGTCCTACTACAGAGACCCAGATCTCTGCAGCTGTTAACAGAGGAACGAGTGGCGCTGCAGCTCTAAAAGACTGACAGTGAATTTAAACCTGCTTTTTGTAAAGCCATGCACATCTGTCAGATTTTCGCATTTGCTAAAAACATGCGAGTGATGTTTGCCCTCACTGCAGTCATGCTAGGGTCCTCTGGGTGGTTGCCAGGGTGTTCTGGGTGGTTCTTATGCGATTGGGTTTGCTCAAATCCCTAACCCTAACTATGAGCAATATTAATAGTGACGCTCGCCTTAGTAAACACGACTAATTGTGTTCGTGATTGTTTTCATTTCCTTTGCTTTTACTGTTGACTTTGAAATAATGTCTTTGCCATTAACATAGCACAGCTGCTAAATGTTAAATGGAGTTCAAAGTCAGTCTTAATGCTTTTTTCTCTCCCCGTTAAAGAGTAAAATTCAATTATCTATATAAACAGCACAGCTCTGATAGACATCTTGACTTATGCACAAAAATGGGAATGGGTCACTTAGATTTTATGTTCCCTGAGGGGCTGGACTGAAAATTGAAGAGTCTCGGACACGGAAGAGCATCACACGATTCTTTTCATTGCTGTGGTCTGTCGGTTTCCGCAGTTCTAACAGCTCTGGGATGCCTCAACCAAACATGACTGAGGAACACACCATTAAAGGAATAGCTGGAATAGATTTACACGAAAATCTAACTCCTCATTTACACACCCATGTGTCTTTTCAAACCCGCATGACTTTATTGCTTGTGTGGAGCACAAAAGGAGAATTGTGCTAGTTGCTCTTTTTACATGCAATTAGTCCCCATGGAGACCAAAGCTTTCAGATTGCAAAAAGGATACGACTGTAGTGGGAAAATGTTCCATACTTTGCCATACAATGTGTCTAGCGAATACACTTCAGCTGTCGTTGATCATATGTAATGTGCTCTATGTACAGTATGTATGTTGATCAGTATTTATATGTGATTAAAAGCCTAAATCATACAAAGAGATCTATTTAGAAGATTTGAATAAACAGCTTTATTAATAGAAATGCTTTTACCCAGTCTTTCTAAACGTTTTGAAGCTTTTCTTAAAGTCCATTTTGGTGAAATGGACTTTCAATCGAGGGACAGAAATCTCTCAGGCATAGGCAGAACGCATGTAAGGCTAGGCAAAGGAGCTTGGGGTAAAAACGCCACCAAATTGGATAAAAATGCCCCTGCACAATTAAACTAAATCTGTTACAGCTGTCGTGAATAAAAGTGTTGATTGTGGCATTACAATTAGGTCTCATGTTTTTAAAGCATAGCACATTATAACCAATCGCATACGTTTCTGTTGAGGTTATGAATGCAGTGGCCAATCAGAGGCGTCCAGATCAGTCAACACTGAAATGCCAAAGTTTGTTCGATTACCTAATTCAGTTGTTTTTTTTTTTTTGTTTTTTTTTTTTTTGAGAGGGCTTAAACTTGTGCTAAGTTAGTAATAATGTTCTTTGCTTACTTTCTGTATTAAACTGTGGTCATGTTAAATACAAATTCATTTAAAAAATGTTTTATGACAGCTGTATCTGGTACTTGGCAAAAAAAGATGGGTTTAGTAGATTATAAAAACTTCAGCCTACTTTTAGCCTTACCCTGGACAGACGTGTATGACATGTTTAAATAAAGTTTTAATAAACAACCAAACGAAGTCAAAATGTTAAATTATAAGAATTAAATCTGCACCATAAACAATTTTGCATAGACGACCTTATTATCTGAAGTGTTGAGATTGTGAAGATTTACAACCAAAATGTTGTCCCATTTTTGCATTGGTCTGAACAAAAATGGCAGATGGGCTGAATGGAAATATAACTTCACTGTCTGACAGCAGGTGGCGCTTATGAAACAGCAGAAATAGAGCTGTTTCCCCGACGTTATGCGTTGCCGAACTGAATTGTGGATCTGTTGTGTCACATCACTGGCGTTGCTTGTGGCAGAAGTTGATTGGCATGGCTGTCTTTTCTCCACCGTTTTTCACTTTCTTGTGTTCACTAATAAGAGATGTGACGTCATGTAATACTCACCGATAGAACACATCGCCCTCTGCTGAAATAAAAGAGGTAACTTTGCTCCGCCTTGTTTATAAGCAAGGACTAAAATAAAGCAATGTATTTAATATGAATTAATATTGATTCTGGTAAATAAAAAAAAAAAGCGATAGTTAGGTGAATCTAATTTTATTTTATTTTTTGTCCCATCCCTAGTTGTCATTATGAGAGTCATGTCAACACCAGACTCCATCAAGCATCGATGCTGTAACCTCTGTAAACAAAGCAGCTGTGCTTATAAACATCATTAGGCATTAAATGGAGAGAAGATGAGAAGCAAATGGCATTAAAACTTTTCTGAAAACAGTTGGTTCCCCTTTATGCATTTATAGTCAGAGTTGGGTAGTAACTGATTACATGCAATCTGGATTATGTAATCAGATTCCAAAAATTATATACTTGTAGTTAGATTAAATAAAAAAAAAATGATGAAATCAGGCTACAGTTATTTTTTTATTGATTACATGATTGCATATTCACACAACAGCAATAAATGAATGATAATTTATTGATTCTCCTATCTTTTGATTGTTCCTTTTTAAAACAGCCTACAGCTTATATACACTCAGAAAGTCTTGTAGTTTTGTAGACATTCGCACAAAGATCGGTCAGTAGTCAGTGGCTACACAGCATTTGACCCCTGGATATACAAAAAAGGATTTAGGTGTTTTAAAATTGTGTCAACTACAGATGAACACATTCATTTTTATTTGAAATATCACTCAGTAGATTATTTGTCTATGTCTATGAAAGGCTTTTGTCTTTCAAACACATTAAACTGCACAAATTCACATAATTTCGTATTTGCACGTAATGCAGGTTTTCCGAAAGTGTTTTGTCATCTGAACCTCTTTTACCTAATATGAATGACCCTGAGATTGTAAGGTAATAAGTTAATAATTGAATGTCACATTTGCATGTTAACGGTTCTTGGACATTGGTTAATGCCAACATGACATGCAGGAAAACAAATAAAATCATTCATTTTTAGGAAGTGTTTTATTTTGATTTATGTCATTTTAAAATGATTCATTTTAATTTCACATTTTTGTGATTTAATTAATGATTAGCTTTTCATTAAACTCACAAACCCCCCTGCAGTACTATTATGAACCAAATTTTGGGAAACCTTGACGTAATGTTTAATGCACTTCATGTTGTTAATTACAATGAATGGAATATGTTTTCTTACTCTTTGTATTTTTATATCAATATGGTAAAATATTATCCTAATTTAGATTAATGTGATAAACAAGTTGGGTCAAAAGTAATCTAAAAGTAGTCAGATTATATTACCTGAAATGTTTAATGCAATGGATTACTTTACTAACTACAATTTTTGTCATGTAATTTGGAATCCGTAATGGATTACAATTTGTAAGTAATCTACCCAGCTCTGCTTATAGAATTTATTCATTCATACGTTCTTTTATAGTGATTTTCTTAGCAATCTGGCATCTGTCTCACAAAACAAAACCTACACTGCCTGCGTGGGACTCTTACTAACTGTTACCGTAAGTTTTTCACATTTTAATTCTGTTTCGTTCCTACTCACATGCAACTAAATTTCATCTGTTATCAGCCATTAGCTAATAAATTATTCGATTTTAGCCAATGGCTGATACATTTTTGGAACGTTATCAACTGGTGAGTTGGGCTGTTTGCCATTATGAGGAGGAATGAATCACAAATTATTGTACTGGCCTGTGACAATGTACGTTTATAGTAACTCTTCCTGTTCCAGGAGAAGCTTGAACTTGTTCTTTCTGTCCTTTCGGTTTCGTTTGAACATGTACCTCATGGGTGAGATGGTGGGTGGATATAAAGCATGTCATGCACGTCTGAAGAGCGGTGCAGCTCGCAGCCTCGGTGGCATCCTCCTCTGAGCTGACCTCTTTTCCATTTCCTCTCGCACTGACCTGTCACTTGAAGATCAAATGAAGACTTCGAATTTTGAATGTTTCTCAGAGGTGGAATGTTGCAAAAGCTCATTAATGACATTTTTAAGGTTTGTCGGCCTGTTGTTGTGCTTGTACAAACACATGTTGATTACAGGTGTGTAAATGCTTCCAGCCTCTTTCAGGGAAGCTGAGGACACAGACTTCCTGTGTTTTACTGCTCTTCTTGAGGGCATGCTAGGTGTGCTGCTTGGGATTGCTGATGCTCAGGTTGTTTACAGCTGGAAGATGCTAACAAATAGAAAATGTCAATAAAAGACATCGCTAATGGTGTTGAAGTACTCATTTGTGTCTTTCCAGAAGTGTAGAGTACTCAGGGTTATTAGAGTACTGAAAAATTTTTATTTTTATGTATTAATTTGGTGTTTTGTTTTCAGTTTCGATAGAAATGTCAGGCACTCTCAGGGGGATCATGTTATGCAGTCATGCTTCTTAAAGGGATAGTTCACCCAAAAATGAAAATTCTGTCATCATTTACTCACCCTCAAGTTGTTTCAAACATTCTTCCTTCTTTTGAACTCAAAATAAGATATTTTGAAGAATGACAGTTGATGGTAGCAATGGCCTACCATACTATGTTAACTGTTTAGTGGTAAGAAAGAAACTCGTACAGTTTTGGAACAATTTGGGAGTCAGTAAATGATGACAGAATTAAAATTTTTGGGTGAACTATCCCTTTAAAGGAGAAGTCCACTTTCAGAACAACAATTTACAGATAATGTACTCACCCTCTTGTCATATAAGATGTTCACGTCTTTGTTTCTTCAGTTGTAATGAAATTGTGTTTTTTGAGGAAACTTTCAATTTTGAACTTCCAGAATGCAGTTTAAATACGGCTTTTTGTCAAGGGTGTTTGATCTTCTTTGCATGTTCACTTTGCAAAGATTGGGTCGGTACTTCTGCAGCGATGTAGGATGATTTTAAAATCATTTTTGAAGTTGAGGCAGAAAATACAATTGGAGTCTCTGTCTTGAGGCAAAATAATTCAGGGAGAGCAAGACAAGACAAGCGTTTGAGATTAAAAAGTATTTAAATTGTATTTTTTTTTTAATGAAAACCACCGGTCGTTACGCTAGATAAGGCCCTTCTTTCTCGGCTGGGATCGTTTACAACCGCATTTGGGATCGTTTGAAGCCGCGTTTAAACTGCATTTTGAAAGTTCAAAATCGGGACACCATATCAGTCCATTATATGGAGAAAAATCCTTAAATGTTTTCCTCAAAAAACATTCTTTACGAGAAATTTTCTTTATTTTTTCGCTTCCCACCCAAAACAACCCCTCCCGCTCAACATAAAAATGGAGGTGTCCACTCTAGTCAATGCTTGTGATCATAGTGGCCACGTCGCGGCAAGTTTCTGAAGCACCCCAGAAGCGGCTCTCCACACTGCATCGCTAAAGTTAGGCGCCTAGTCTATTTTTGACGGATAATAATAATAATAGTCTTGCTATTGTTAAAGGCATCAGTAACAGGTGATATCTCTGACTATTGTCTATCGGCACAACCCTAATTCATTCACTTCCGAATCTCCACATGCATGTACAACTTTGCACTTCACTGTTGGTGTGGCTGTTGTCATGCATTCTGATAATGCTTAAAATAACATCAAATTACCCATAAGGTTTTATTAGTATAATTCACATCATAGTGTACTGCAGTATTTTTTCTGTGTTGTCTTTAAAATGGTTTGCAGAGACTGCTGTGTTATTATTTGGTTGAGTTACCACACACTTGAATGAGGGTATTATTGTGGTCTCTTCATAGATGAGCAGTTTCCTATACCTCACATACAGAAAGTGGACTATGGTTGGATGTCGTACATTTACGTTTAAATTAGACACCCCTTCCCGTCTTACTGACTGATCTTTTATTTCTTTGGATTTATCAATTTATCAGGTAATTTAAGAATTCGTTTCACATGTGAAAATAGCATGTGATACAGCAGGACAAGAAATCCCTATATCTGACACCTAACAGGTGTCAGATTGAAAAGGCTTCACACTCCCCCTCCGTTTCACTGTGTTCTGCTCCTTTGTTTTGAAGTGTTGTTGGCATTGAAAACTCTGGGCATTGCTAGACCTTGCAAGCTCAGAGACTTCTGAGCTGTTTTGTCTAGAAGACGCCACTCCTCTTTTGGGTGCACTTTATTTAACCATGGCAGGTGTCCAAGAATTTATAAATTGCAGACACTTCCTTTCGATCGTGTAATTGTTGCTAGGGATTTATGCTCTTCCTGATTTCCCTGTAACAGCAGATTACACATTTTACAATTTAAAGGTGATATGAAAGCATATCCCAAGTCAATATGGAGAGCCAGGGCTCAGTGCTAAGGACTTTTTCTAATGGACTGGTTGGGCCGGTGGTTCATATTTTATTTTATTTTATTTTACTTTACTTTACTTGATTTTACAAAATTTTCATTGGCCTTTCCACAATCCGTCAATAAATAAAATAGCAATTGGACCCAAACTGGACTTGTGTACCTTTGTATACCAATAAATAAGCTTATTATTACACCAAAGTTTTAGATACCGGACAAATTCACAATTCTCTATCCCAATTTTGATACAGCAACAAAGATAACTAATGTAAAGTTCAGACCCTATTAAAGACAAGTGAACAGTTACAAAATAAAATAAGAACAAATTGCAAACAGTAGCACAAATAAATACATTAGATTTATTGAAGATTTATTTGAAATAAACATTGCTTTTTGTTTGTCAGGTAGGGTTTACAGTAGTATTTGAGTACATGAATTGAATAATCAAATGCAAATTAACACTGCATAGTCTTCATTGTATAAATTAAATGAATTAATTATTGTCAAAGCTACAAAGCTATTCAGTCAAGGGCAGTCAGCAATTTTCTCTTTTTCTCGTTTAATAATTTAAATTATTTGGACCTAATCTATTAATCTAACAAACCGATAGACATCTGATTTCTTTCTGATTTCATTTAAGATACGGCTAACAGCTATGACGAGGATACTCACCGATATGAGTATTTTTCTGTCATTTTGTGTGCATTTGGCAATTCACGTGCAAAAAGATGCAAATAAGAAGCTTGAGAATGACTCTTTTTTTTTTCACATCTTCTTGCACTTTAAAATTGCTTAAATATTTAAATTGGCCAGACTTAAAAACACATGCCAATGATGAATTTCCATGACAAAGCAGCACCAGTCATCTTTAGGTAGTTCAATTCTGCATTGCCCAAAACCGTAGTTCCATAGAACATTGGCAAACAGCATTGTAAAGTTCTGTGGTTGGAACTACAGCATTTGACTTGTGGTTTGAAGCATAGTTTCTTAGTATGACGTGGACTAACGGTATACACTCTGTATAAAGGTGCTTTAAAAGGTTCTTCACAGCGATGCCATAGAAGAACCATTTTTGGTCCCACAAAGAACCATTCAGTCAAAGGATCTTTGAAAAACCATGTCTTTCTTACCTTTTTATAATCTGAAGAACCTTCTTTCACCACAAAGAACCTTTTGTGAAACAGAAAGGTTCTTCAGATGTTAAAGGTTCT
>JAHKKF010528297.1:10922-30645 GCA_019740295.1 Labeo calbasu
TTTATAATCTGAAGAACCTTCTTTCACCACAAAGAACCTTTTGTGAAACAGAAAGGTTCTTCAGATGTTAAAGGTTCTTTATGGAACCATTTAGACAAGAAAAATTCTTCTATGGCATCGTAAAGCACCTTTATTTGTAGATCATGCTCTTGTTCGCGTGCACATGCATGAAACATCGGAGTGTGATGTAAGGGAGAATCTGCGATGAGTCAAACATCTAATAAAGCAAAACGGTGGGGAACAAACAGCGAAGCAGTCCTCAGGTGCCATATTCTTTAAATGAACCGAATTGGTAATGATTTAAAATCATGTTATTGGCATTTATTAATTTTATTTGAAATTGCACTTTTATTTTTTTAAGTTTCATCAGTTTGAGAAAGCAAAAAAATATGTTTGTGCATGCATTTTTGTGATTGTTAATGTAATTGTTCTTTTATTGCGCCGGGTGTCCTACACAATTTTTGTGTTTGAGCATTTTCCTTGAATTGTTTACTTTATCTCTCATGCTATTCTCCGAAAAAGCGTTTGTGCTCCCCACACACTTTTCCTTTTTTTGTTTACCTAACCTAGATTGAAAGCTTTGAGCATTGATTTTTTTCTTTAGCGAGGATTTGAAGATCACCGCAGCACATTTACTTTCTTATTTTATCGAAGCAAGAAACCAACAGCTTTGGAAATCTCCGAAACGTGGAGGAATAAAAGCGCACAGAAGTCTGAGCCTGGCTACTTTAATCTGTCAGATGCGTACAAACAATGTGTTACCATTAGCTTCTCTGTAGCCGTAATGCTCTAAATGAAAGCTAATCGCATAAAACGGACAAGGAAATGGCAGCGTCCACCGACTGCCTAACCATCCGTCTGCTTTAACGGTGAAGACGTGTCAGGTGATAATCGAATTGGCTTCTCTGCACCCAATCCATGACTTCTTTTATTGCTGCCCTGTGGTAGTGAAAAGCAGCATCAGTTGAACATTCACCCTGCTTTTCTGTAAGCCGGAACGATCGCCACAACCTAAAGAAACGTCCTTGAAAATGTCACAGCTTGAATTTTGATGGAGAATGCGAGGAAACGCTCGCGCCTAGGCGCTCTGCCTTGCTACTGTAGGTTTAACCCACGGATGTGGCCTTGAGGTTCTCAGAAAGGTGTCGTGGAGGTAAAATTCCTGCGTCTGAGTCACGACTAGCTGTCGGCTGGCCCGCCACACTGCCCTTGGCCTGCCTCGTGCCGTACTGCAGATATTTGTCTCTGTGTCAAGACTGTAAAATGGAAGCCGAAGCCATTTTGCAAAGAAGACTGTGCTGTCTCTGCCTTTGTTTATCTGTTACTGTGTTCATTCATTTTATCGTTCTGACGTGATTCTACAGATGTGCTAAGGATTGATGACTCACATGGAACTGTGGACTTTTGAGTGATAGCGGTGCAGTGCAGTGATAGGCTACTGATGACATAAGCACAGACCTGCTGCTTTATTCAACATGCTGCTTTGCAATAAAATAGAGTGGAGAAAGTCTCTTGTGTTGTAACATGCGAAGCATAAGCATTTCAACTCATTTATGACCAGAATTTTCAGAGAAATGTATAGCGTATCATTTTTGGTGCAATATTTTCAATAGTGAAAACATGAACAGGGTGCACAGAGGTACGCATACGTGTCAGTGCAAGGTTTGGGGGTAACGCATTACAAGTAACGTGAGTTACGTAATAATACTACTTTTTCAAGTAGTAAAGTAGCGCATTACTTTTGAATTTCTAAGAAAATATCTGTTACTTTTTCAAATAAGAAATGCCAGTTACTTTTTCCCCATTTATTGATTTTCCTGTCGGGAAACTACAGACCCAGTGTTGACAAAGCGAATACGCAAAGACTAAGAAAGTGTAAGTAAGTTTGTAAACGCTGTTTACAAACAAAAAGGTACAACGATGTCCTCCTCTCAAGTTGTAGGAGAAAATAAGATGGAGTTTTTCGCCATACTCAGTACACAGACGATGAACTTACACGTGATTCGTAGTAGTGGTGGGAAGTTCGGATCATTTTACCGACTCGGACCTTTGAGTCTCGTTCAGCAAAATGAACGAATGTTTTTCAGAGTCATTTTGTTTATTTTAGCAAAATATAATTAAAATGTTACGTGTTACTTCCCTAACACATCTAAAAAAAAAACTACAAACAAGACAAAACTATAATGCTATAAGAAACAGAAAAGATTAATTCATCGTTTACCTCGGTCTTTAATCTATGATTAGCTCACGCTCACTTCTTATCTGAGTTTTGGGGTTCGAGTCGGGTTCATAAGATGAACAAACGACTCGAAAAACCTGAAGACTCGAAACAGGTGAACTAATTCCAGTACAGAACCTAATAGGATGTTGCGCATGCGCGACTGAACGAATCACTCGCTGAGACGACTCTTTCTTCCCGAGTCACATTGAAGATTTGTTCAAAATGAAACCAGCGTTCAACAATCACCCGTTACTAATTCGTAGCATCGTGGACGCGCATCCCAGAGCCTGTGCTACACAAGCTTTTGTGCTTAAAAAGTATACAAATTTTTGTTTTTCGAAAAAATGACAGATCATTTCACTAGATAAGACCTTTCTTCCTCGGCTGGGATCGTTTAGAGCCCTTTGAAGCTGCATTTAAACTATAAAGTCCGTTATATGGAGAAAAATCCTGAAATGCTTTCCTCAAAAACCATAATTTCTTTACGACTGAAGACAGAAAGACATGAACATCTTGGATGACAAGGGGGTGAGTAAATTATTTGTAAATTGTTGTTCTGGAAGTGGACTTCTCCTTTAATT
The DNA here is from genome assembly GCA_019740295.1 of Labeo calbasu. Lineage (NCBI taxonomy): Eukaryota > Metazoa > Chordata > Actinopteri > Cypriniformes > Cyprinidae > Labeo > Labeo calbasu. The sequence goes on from JAHKKF010528297.1 coordinate 13,725, forward strand.
CATCTCACTCACAAAAAACTGATTCCGTTTTTCTCAAAATCAATAAAAACAGTGAAATGCAAACTCAGAATATAATTAAATAATTAAATATGTTAAATAAAACAAATATCCTTTATGAATTTAATCCCATTTTATTAACCACTGTCTTTGCTGCTGACCTTCGATGATGCAATTCAACCATACTAATAAGCAAAAATTACTCTTGTGCTTCATTTTTTTTATAGCTGAAGAGTGATCTCCTGCATAAATGTACTTTTCTTTCAGCCTGAGGTGAAATTCATTTCACTTTTGATGTAAAAGGCCTTTTAGATTAGAATTGTTTTATATTAAAAACAAAGAAGCAAGCCCTGCCCAGATTTAAAAAGTAAGGCAAAAGTAATGTAACACATTACTTCCCATAAAAAGTAACCAAGTAACGTAATTAGTTACTTTTTCAAGGAGTAATGCAAAATTGTAATGCTTTACCTTTAAAAGTAACTTTCCCCAACAGTGTTGACAGGCAGGTAGATCAGGCTATTGAAGCCCTCAGACCGAGGAATATGATTGAATGAACGTGTTATAGTCATATGTCTTCCACAGACTATATAAATACATTAGGGGTGTTTCCTTTGAGGAGGCAAGGGAGGCTGTGCCTTCTCAAAATATTGGATGAGATAAAAATTCATAGTAGAAAAATAAACAATGCCAGTATTACAGAATGTAACATTAAAAAGTGTATAAACCTCCCCTGAGCCCATTGAGTTTTAACAGACCTCCTAAACCGTGAATTTGGCCTCCATCGCGATATGATTGGATATGACTGGTTGTGTTCGGCAGTGATTGGTTCATGCGATAAATCCTGCCTCTTGTGTTCATGTATGTTCACTAACCAGTCTGAATGAACAATATACTGTAATGGTGTTAATGGGAAGACTAATTTAAGTAAACAACTGTAAGTATACACTTAGATATAATCACTTTGTTACATCAAAATAAGACTTAAAATGACATGAAAACATCATCTGTGGGAGTTTTTAGTGAGTAATCAGATTGGTGAAATTTATAGTAAATCTCCATTTCTGTGACCAATATTTACAGAGCTTTGATGACTGATGATCTGAAAAATTCAAAAATAGTTAAAAGTTAACTGTTAAAAAGAATAGCTGAACATAAGTTCACAAATAAAATATATTGTTTAAATTGTTACTGCCTTGAGTTATTAGAGTTATTGAGTTTTTGGTCCCGATCTATCATGAACTTAAATGTGATTTTAAACAGTAGTAAATAAGAAGTTGATATTGTGTTATATTTTAAGCAACATTATGTGTTTTTGCTCAATTTTGCATAGAACATATTAGCTTTGAAGCCATAGCAGAATTGTCGCATCTCTGAGCAACACAGCAGTGATTAGTTTCTGAATGAATCCTCATTTAGAATGAATCGTGTGAAGCACTGATTCAAAGGCCCATTCATTAAGAGAGCCATTTACTTCATTTCTGAGTGAATCAGTCATTTGAACGAATCAAATGAATGAATGACTCATAAAGACATTTAATGCCGCCTGGCAAATTTAGTTTCTTGTTTAGATTATCATTTCATTATAATATAAATAATATAATAAAAACATTATAAATAATTTATTATAAATAATAATAAAAACATTATAAGGATAGTTCACCCCATAAAATTAAATTCTGTCATCATTTACAACCCTCATGTCATTTCAAACCTTTCTTTTGTGGAACATAAAAGAAGGCATTTTGATGACTGTTGGTAACAAAGCCGTTTTGGTTTCCAAACTTTCATTGTAGGAACGAAAAAATACTGAGATGTTTCTCAAACGATCTTCTTTTGTTCCCTAGTTTACAGTAGGCCGTTGCAGCCTAAATGTTTATGTGTAATAAATTTTATGTTAAATCAAATGAAATATTTCTTTCTAAAGCTACAATTTGTAATGTCTACTTGATACTTTCTCATTTAACACAAAAATAGCATTAAATAATCTTTTGTGCATATTTTCACTGTCAAATTAGTTTTGCAATTAATTAGAATAATTAGTGGAAACATCATGTAATTAATTCGATGTTTCGACTGAAACATGCGACTTTCAACCAGCATAACACAAAAATGTTTTTGAACCAAATCACCTACCCTGTTTTTAAGTCACTATTTCAGTTATTATTGATATTACAAATGATTGCCTTTGGCATGTTTATTTAGCTTTATTTACAAAAAGAAAATCTTTCTTTCTTTGCAGGGGTTGCATATGATTCACTTTGATGAGAGCATAAATTATTGTCTTCTTAATTTAGTCCAAAGATCTTTCACATAGCATTACATATGCAAAGGACACCACGCCGGTGAATGCCATTGCTTAAAGAGATGGATGCATCCAAGAGAGGGCCTAAAATAGTTTAGAACGTGCAAGGTCAGATGGTTTTCAGGGATGAGTCCAAATTATATTCCTCAACATAAAGACTGTGAAGCAAACAGAAGGCTCATTCTTCAGTGTTCCAGACACAAATTGGATGCACAAAAGGGACACTGTGGGTTTGTTGTCATGCCCTCTGCATTTAAATTCCCTTTCAAGAGTTGTGGAGGTCTAATAGAGGCATTTATTAAACTTTACAAAACAGACACAGATTCACTGAAGGTAACGCCCAATCGTTTCAGGTCACACTCTTCAGTAATGAATGACAAATGGTTTCATATTTAGCTGCGATAGCAGCATGAGAGCTCAGTGTTCTGTTGGCAGGCTCTGTGGAAATTAGTGGTAATGAGAAACATGGCAAGTTCGGCTAATCACGCTTTATTGGCTAAAGAGAATGAACATAAAACATGCAAACATCAACATGAGTGGAAGTAGAAGTTCTGTTCTCTTGAGAGTTAATTATTGGCAGCTATTAATGCAAGTTTGTTCAGCTAGCTACAGTATTGAAGCATAATACATTACTACTATATCCAGGATTCTTGTAGCTCAGACAGAAGAGCATGAGCTCAAGGACGTGTATACACTGAATGCAATGTAAGATGCTTTGGATCAGTGAATACATGTAAACACTGTAAGTTTAGATTATCTGTCAAAATTTGGGTTACTAATGTATTATATTGGCTAGTATTGGATATATAGTAAAGAATATCGTATATTTATTTTTGCATGCACATTTTACTTATTTTAGAAGACATATAAAATATGTATGGAATGCATTTACCATAATCTAACACTAACGTTATGTCAATCTTTAAAAAACTACGCAGCTAAATGTAATGTTTAAAAAATCTCAAAGTTAATATAAAATTGTATTATGATGTGATGCTTAAATTCACTGCTGATTTTAGTTTTTAGTGTTTTATCGTTAGTTTTTTTTTTAGGTAGATTGTTTTAGAATTGTAAAGTCTGCGTTTCTTGTCAATAAAATAAAATGAATTAATAATTATTAGCTTATTAGTATTGGCCAGAATTGTAATATTGGTGAATTTATAATAACTACTGTATAAACTATGTGACCCGGGACCACAAAACCAGTAATAAGCGTCATGTTTTTGAAACTGAGATTCATACATCTGAATAAGTAAGCTTTCCATTGATGTATGGTTTGTTAGAACTATTTGAAAATCTGGAATCTAAAGGTGCAAAAAATCTAAATATTGAGAAAATCACCTTTAAGTTTGTTCAAATGAAGTTCTTAGCAGTGCATATTACAAATCAAAAATTAAGTTTTGATATAAATTTATGGTAGGACATTTACAAAATATCATGGAACATAATCTTTACTTAATATCCTAATGATTATCCCATACAGTGTATTGTTGACTATTGCTACAAATATACCCGTGCTGCTTAACACTGGTTTTGTGGTCCAGGGTCACATATGCAGATATAAGATACTGGTTTGTGAATAATAATTAGTTTTAAATTATGAAATGGTTGATCATGTTACTCGACAGATATGCTCTCTACATTTTATTATTATTATTTTTTTTAAATGGAAAGGAACTCTTTTTGTGTTCCGCTTAAAACATAACAGCACGCAGGTTTGGAACGACATGAGGGTGTATAGTAAATAATGACAGGATTTTTTTATTGTGGTTGAACTATTCCTTAAATTATTCTTGACAGTGGTTTACTTTCAGTCCAGAACTGTATTATTTGTTAAATCAGTACAGAACATTAGTGGGAGTTGACAGAAGCACCATTTATGGCACTATGATCCACTGCCAAAAGGAAAAAAAAGGGGGGAAAAAACTGTGACCATGAGAGTGCAAAGAGAAATGAAAGAAAATTCCACGTGCGTTTCTGAATTTCCCCGGTTGGATGAATCGGGTAATCCCATGATCCGTGCGACCTCCTTTTTATTTTTCACGTGTAGCGGGATTGGCCGAGGTCAAGCTTTGCAAGTGCGGCCGTAATGGTGGTTTAGAAATTATATAAGCACCTCAGAGCTGCAGTGAAAGTTAAGGGAGGAAGAGAGGGCAGGGCTCTGCAGCTGAAGAAAACAGTCAGATACGCTCTTTCAGTGAGACCCGTGAGAACTCCGTTCACTCAAAGGGCCAAAGAACTGATGTCTTCTCCTCAGGGGAAGTCAAACGTTAGACCCTGCCCTCAATCACTACAGCACATGTGATATGTATGTGACATTGACTAGACTCCAGTGAACATTGTACTCATGGCTCTACGTTTTGTTAAGAAGCACTGATGCCAGTTTTTAGAGGCAAAGTTCACTTTTTTTAAAGACTTCAATACTGATATTTCACAGTGCAACAGTGATAATGACAAAAAAAAGATCTGTAGTTTCTGGAATTTTGTCGATAATGACAAACCTTTGCTGGTTTAGGCCTGTCATAAAAATCTGACTACCCAAGCATATTCTGTGTGGTGCTCAGTTCACAGCGGTAACAGAAATGATCATTTTCCACTGCGAGGCAATGTTTGCCCCATTCGATTATTTACTTTCATGCATTTGACAAAATGACCAACTGTCAAAATGCATGTGGAAATGCCATCGTACAAATTGTGCTAATGATTTTTGGCCAAACTGTTTAGAAGTTATTAGCACAAATGACTCATGACCAGTGGTTGGCATCTTGGCGTTGAAACGGTGCACCTTCCCTTAGGTCAGGCTTGTAGTGACAGGAGTTATAGCCCTATGAACGTCTGCTTTGGCATGCCCTTTGTTGAATTTGTGGATACAAAATATGAGAATGGTTTGGTCTATCAAAAATCTTTTTGCCAGCATTGTACGAATATGGTCTGAGCCATATTTAGCTGAAAATCTGGAATGGTTTTAGTTTTGTATTTTATTATTAGTTCACTTCCAGAATAAAAAATGTCCTGATCATTTACTCACCCCCATGTCATCCAAGATGTTCATGCCGTTCTTTTTTCAGCTGGAAAGAAATTAAGGTTTTTGAGGAAAACATTTCACAAGGCCAAACAACAATGTTGGATGATTTTGAAGTTGGAGGAGAAAATGGGGGAGAAAATGAAGATGGGTGAAAATGAGTTTTTCACTCTACCCTACCTTTAACAACCAGAATACACAGAAGAAGAACGTAATGCATGAAGGCCGAGCAGAAAAGTGAAACGAGCATAACCCAGGCTCGTGCAGGACATCTAAATATTCACCTAGCATTCATGGACCTCAAATTTGGCTTATCATTTGAAATATGCAAGTAGTAGCACTTTACATGGCTGCTGAATCTAATGTGCGTGCTCTCTGCATGACAGATGGAAGCGCTGGTGCGGTCACTTGCTCTTAAAATACTCCATTTTTGGTCATACGAATAAAAGTAATGCGTCTTTCGTACCTTTAAAGACTCTGTGTTTATTTGTGTGCACTCACAATAACAACAAAACATTGCGTTTTTGTAAAATAATGAAAGCAAACAGGATGCACTTTCTGCTGTCTCGTTCTCTGTGAACGTGAGCGCGAAACTGTGTATACTTACCTTACAGACATTAAAAATATATCTATAGAGAGAGTGAAATGTCTACTTTCAAATGAACCAATTTAAAAGGAAAACAAATAGATTATGTAATCTGCATAAAACGTGCATACAGGCGTGTTCACTACTGCGGAGATGACGAGTCAGTGTTGCTGACTTTATCTCTTAAGCTGAAAACAAAGAAAGCACTAGTTTAGCAATAAATTGCTAAAATGTTAATGCAGCCTCCTTATTGTTTTTTCCCTGACATCCGTAATCATTACTTCTGCCGGTGTGCTGTGGCAAGCATTATACCTGAGTTTATTAGGCTACGCATAGGCAATTAAAGGCTCATTGTAATGATTTAAATAGTTTATTAATAAACGTCCGATTAGTCAACTAATGCTTAAAATTAATGAATACTAGTTGACCAGAAAAATCTTTAGTCGAGGGCAGTCCTAGCGTTAATATACCAAAATGCCACTTCAAATGCAGCCTCTGAAAACACACAATGTCCACATTCTTTTTAAAAGTAAAAAAAATTACGTTCTAATTGTACTACATAAATGGATGAGTTCAGGGTGTCAAATGTCGCTCCAATAATTTTCCACATTCCCACACAATCATTTTCACTTACAAATGTGAAATGAACTAACTTTGCACTTTACAGCCATCAGAGCTGTGATTAATGGGACGTATCAGGAATTTTATGGAGCAACATGGCTGTTATGAAACTAACCTTTCCTGTCGGACGAGCAGTCTCCGAGACAGCCCCTCCGCTTGACTAAAAATTCATATGTATCGGTATTTTATTTAACACTTACCCACAATATGCAAGGACCTGCTCTTAAGAATGAAGATAAATGGCTCCTGCAAAAGACCTCTTAAATTATGTGTTTTTGAATTGCAGTTTTGGGTCTAATAGCTGTAAAATGATTTAACAAAATTGTTTTTGCACATTAGCAAGTTGTTTAAGGCACTGTTTGGATCAGACACTTTGCCTCAGGCAAAAGGCTAATGTGATTATAATTTATTAAACACATGACTCTTTGGTCTAATACTTCAGATAATTGTTTTTGAGAGCAGAGACACATTTCTGTGAATGCACCCACTGTATGCCACATGTCAGGTCCAATTTCCCAAATATTCATTTAATAGTTTTGGTACGTTTAGCCTGCGAGAAATGTTTCAAAATACTCCTCTTCAGGAATCTCAGCATGTGTCACCGAGCAACGTAACCTCGTTACTCTAGCGTTTAGCGAAATATGTTTTGAAAATTTCATTTTATTTCATTTCCGTTGCAGAAATCTCCAAACAAAATGCATAGTTTCTGCTAGTGAGAGTGGGAGTGTACTTTCTTAAGACTGCTGCACCACAAATGCCCATAAAGTGGGCATGGAAGAAACACACAAATTGCCATAGTGCCCAGCCCTACGTTGAGCCCTCGGAGACTTACTATTAGAAAGCAATGAAACGTTTCAGCCTGAAGTGCTTTAGAGCTCTACGGAGGCACAAATGAATTAGCATTTTTTTCACCGTCAGTGGTGCCAAAACACCTCAGTAGCTCGTAGTTAAAGTTTTGAAGTGTTAGCTAGCACGGGCCCGGGTTATGCTCGTTTCACTTTTCTGCTCGGCCTGCAAGCAAGTAGGAGGCAACTACTTGCTGAGGTCACTGAACTGCATTCTCATGATGTGGAGCTGTTTGTGTTTGTGCCGAGAAGATCTCAGATTCTCAAAGGACTGTTGTGCAAGCCGAGAGTAGAAGGAAATATATCAAGAGGCGGACAGACAGACGGTCACACACCACCTGCTGGATGGAGCTCAAATCGACACTCCAAAAAATCCTGCAGGGAAAAATCAACAAACCCTGCAGGCACGAACCTCGGTTTGCCAGCGGCTGATTATAACTCTCAGTATTACAGTAATTTCTTGATTGTGCCGCAGCACAATATCACCATGTGCAAGAATATGTTGCACAATGTAGAATATGACAGATACAGTACAAACACATGTCGCTTATTAATCATGTAGTAACTAGGGTTTCAGGATACCCTAATCACAGACCTTATACTGAATGTGATGTGATCTGCTGTTAGTTCTTTACAGTTCACACAAAGATTATAGTTATTGATATAATTACACTTGTGCAGAACAGAGCCAGCGCCAGGGCATCTAAATCGAGGGGGCAAGCGTGCATTGCACTCGTGTATAGTTGACGCTCACATAAGCATGCGATCTCTTTCATATGCACACTGTTTTTTGGGTTTTTTTCATTTTCGCTTTCAGAATTGATTATGTTTAGCAGGGAGGGATGAGTGGAGGGAAAGGGGGGCAAGGCCTGCAAATACCCCACTTGGTGCAGAACAACCACAATTTTAACTAAAAAAGTTAAAAGGTAAATCTTGATAAAGTAATTTTAAACCATGCTCACTGCACTTACCACAATAGTTATTTTTATTTGCAAATTATTGATCTAATTTGATTATTTTCTCTTTTAATTTGAAATTTGATGGAAGCAATCTAAAATATCAGATTCCTAATAAGTCTAGCATCAGTGCAAAAACAGCAGGGCGAGTTCTTGTTTGTTTATTGTTTGAAGTTTCTGCCAACATAACTTTGTTTAAAATATGAGCAGAAAATATTATTACTGTACATAGAGTGGCAGTTACGCTTGTGCTGTTTTCATAAACTGCTCTTCTTCTGGTGAACTTAAATGTAATTGTGTAAGCTTCAGATGTAGCACAGCTGACATTAACACTGTAATTAACTTAAGAAATGTTAATGCCGTTAATGAATTGTGGAATTTAATGAAATGAATGGATAATGGAAAAAAAAAGTTATTATTCACCCATTAGAAAAAGCTGCTTGACTTCACAATTTTACTGTTAAAATGGTTAAAGCAATTTTGGAGAGACTATTTAAGATTTATTAGATACATAGTTGGAAACATACAATAAGTATTTTTGAATATTCCTGTCAATTACTCCTTACGAAAATTAACCAGGGTTTTATTATAGTAAAAGTGTAGTAACCATGTTTTTTTGGAGCATTGATTAACATTTGTATAACCGTAGTTTTACTACAAATTCCATGGTTAAACTATGGTTAGTGTAGCAAGACCATTGTTAATTTGTGGTTACCATGATTTAACTATAGGAACCATGTTTTTTTGGTTTTATTTGCAGTAAAACCATGGTTATTTTTCGTAAGAGACTAGCCAAAAAAAAGGAAACAACAGAACGATAAAGTAGTAAAACAAACACACCTTTTTGAGGTGCAAGTTAAAGGAGCAGACTAAATGAAGAAAAAATATGTCTGGACACTCCCTTAAGCGCTGTTTATTTGTTACTAACGTTCCATCAAAACAAGTAGCCTTTGTCAAGGTATGATTTCTAACTAAATCATTTTGTAGCAGGAAATGATTGCTAATCCTTCTAGTCATTTTACCTGAATTGCAGTCACAGCGTAAGTGATTTTGGCTGACATCGAATGTCCAGCCTGCTTCGCCGGTTTATAACCGGTGTCATCTTTCTAGTGACCCTTCTAGTCTAACCACAGACCTAACTTTAGGTCAGACTTGTTGGCCTTGAGGATACAAGCGTTCTCGAGAGCTAATCGTGGGGTCTGGTATTACAGTATTCTGAAACATGAAACCCTTATTGCAATTGGTCTAGTTCTTTACATGGGTGGGAAGGTATTACTCATTTGTAACAACGCGTTTCTCTTCTCTGAATAGGCTGTTGATCAGCTGACAAATGGCTTAATGTGTTCATGCAGATGGGAGCTAAATATGGCAGCGTGTGGCATGTTGGCTAACCTGCGAGACAGTTCTGGTTACATGAGAAGGTGTCAGGGATTTGTAATACCAAAATCAGATCATCAAAGAGGTAAACCAGCACAAATGAAGCTGTATCGGGAGAGTGAAATCGCTCAAACAGTTGTTGATGACCGGTGGCTTTGTGGCACTATGCCGCCAATGATTATTAGCTGTCCTGCGCATCTCCTGCCAGCTAATTAGTAGTGTTAACCTCAGATGGCGTCATGTTGAACGCTACAGGCTGGATTACACTACACCCATTTTTAAATGTAAAGAGATTTTAAAGACCCCCTGTGGTGAAAATCAAGTTTTTAACGTTGTTTACATGTCTGTCTGGTGAGATGAGTAACAGCTCTTGAGTGATTGTACTGGGTGAGCTGTTTGCCTGCTTTCTAGGCTACTTTCTTTCTACTGATATCAGAACTCCAGCCGTTTCATCGTCTATATCACTCCGTTTGCGGTGTTTCTCACAGCAAGTGTCATGATGGACACCCAAATCCACTAGAACTGTATAAATAATGCTGGGTTTTTTGGTCACAGAATGTAGTTTTAAGAGTTTTTCAGGTTAACCTAATTAGACTTCAGATATGCAGTTTGTTAATAAAGATAACATCTATTTAAAAAAAAAATTGCTTCCGTGTTTTCGGAAATGTGAGCTCCAGGGTGTCAGCGGCCATTCAGCACTCGTGAACACGCTGAGAGCAGCCTTACCTTGGTCAGATCTTCTATAGTGGTTAAACAAAAGGTATAATTAGTTTTGGGTAAAATCTTTGGTCCCATTAATCTATTATTTGTTCCAGAGCAAATAGTTTTGGCTGAGGGCAAAATCTGATCACTTAATATTTGATGTAATTTTACTGCTTATATCAGAGTGCTGCCTTTTTACTTTTATGAAACTTTTATGATTGCTATTGTTGTTTATTACAGGGTTCGTACAAGGTGCGTAAAGTGCTTGAAGTTCTTGAGTTTGACTTTGACTTGAAATTTAAGTCCTGGGAAACCCTTGAAAATAGCAATATTCCTGAAGAGGTTCTTGAAAAGTGCTTGAATTATTGAAAGACAATGTATCTATGAAGTAAGTGTTTAATTTTGTCAGTAAGCATGTATCTTTTCACGCTAGATTCACGCAATTTGAAAAAAAAATATTTTTTCACTTATTTCAGTTAATGTCAGAAAACAATCGAGCTAAGCAAGTAGTACACTGTAAAAAACAATTTGCTGAGTCAACTTAAAATAATTTGTAACCTGACTGCCCTCAACTCAAAAAAAAGTTTATTCAACTTGAAATGTTAAATTATACTAAGTGACAACTTAGATATTTGATTTGAATCAACTTAAAATTTTAAGGCAGCTGGGTTACTTAGCCATCTGTTAAGTTTAGCAAACACTTAGTACAACTGTTAGCTGTTACTTAGTACAACTTAACATTTCAAGTTGACTAAACTTATTTTAGTTGACTGAACTTAAAATTTTAAGGCATCAGGGTAACAAATTATTTTAAGCTGACTCAACAAATTATGTTTTTTATTTTTTACAGTGTAGTACTGACAGTGTCGTGTAAACATGGTTGAAGAGGAACAGATGAACAAAATCAATTCAGTCATTTTTGTTGTAACCGCTCCGATTGATTCAAAAACATGATCATTCATTTCATGCGATTCACTAGCAAAAAAAAAAAAAAAAAACAGATCAAATTAAAATTCATTTTCGAATTTCGACATTGCTTTTAACAATTTTAAAAAGCATGTAGTGATGGGTGAAACTGAGATTTTTTGAACTCTGAATAATTTAAACCATTGCTTTGAAAAAGGATTCACTATTTTTAAGCTTTCCAATCAGATTAGCCTATTGTGAATCATTTGTTTCAGATCATGACTTCAAATCACGTATCGCAGATCATTTGATTGAGGTCGGGACTTTGAAGCGTGTACTGCAAACCATTTGATTTAGAGCGGAACAGGTTCTTGAATCATTTAGCAAATTGAATGACTCAAATTAAATGATTTGCGATACGCGATTTGAAGTCCCGATCTAAATCAAGTTAACTTGACTCATTTGATTTAGATCGGGACCTCGGAGTGGGTTTGTGAATCTTATGCTTTAGATCAGAACTTCAGAGTGCGGATCGTGAATCATTTGATTCAGGTTAGGACGGTTTTTTTTCTGACTTTTTTTTTTTTTTTTTTTTTTTTTTTTTTTTTTTAACAGTAGAAAACATCAAACCATTAATGCAGTACAGCTATGAAAGCAAAAAATTAAATAAAAAAAGAAGTATACACAAATCCCTTAAGAAAATTAACAGTAGTTTTACAGTAGTAAAAGTGTAGCTTACTTTGTAATACTTTAGTAGCAATACTTTTTTTTTTTTATCAGTATATTTTTATTTAGCAATTTCTCTTTTTTGTTAGAATTTGAAATGGAAGACATTGTTTGATTGCTTGAAAATCAAAAAAGTAGTGCTTGAAAAGTCCTTGAAAATCCTGGAATTTCATTTTACAGTGTCTGTAACTGCAATCGCTGTTATTAAATATCATTCAATAAATAATATTTTATATAAATAATAGTAGTATTTAATATTTAGTATTGGGAAATGATGTATGTTCGTGATGGTGAAGGTCAACATTGATGGTGACAAGAGACTGTTTTTATGAGAGAATCAGGAGTTAAGACTTTTATATTGAAAGAGACTGAAACGCTGTTGTAAACAAGGAAGTTATTTTTACTTTCAACAACATCATGTAAGACACAGCCAGCAAATGCGCTGAGCAGCGCTGTCATAAGAAACCACCCTTAACAGATGAAAGGATAGTACGACAAAGCTATCGCTTTCCTCATCTTACATTCGAACGAATGTTTTATTGTGAATATGAGATTAAGCTGAAGAATGAATGCTGTATCAGATGCAGGTACTCAAACTCGCTCACTCCATCTCTCTCTCATAGTACTCTCCATTATACAGTGAGCTTTTAATACAGTAATACAGTTAGTTTTCAATGAAGCACCTCAACGTTCCTTCATTACTAGTTCTAAAGTGACATTTTCGGATTAGCAGCGGAGGCTTGGGCTCAGCTGTTAAACTGTCAACTTGAGATTGAATCCGGGGCGGAAAGAAGTAGTTTGCACAAAAGAAGCTTTTTAAATACACTCAGTTGTTGTTTTTTATGTATTTACACACTCATGCAGTCAAACTGTTGTGTAAATGCAATGTCACGCTCGTAGCCATGCGATACGGCTATAAAACTCTTCAGGTTTTGTTTGAAAATGGTGTTGGGTAAACGTTTGCTACTTCAAATAGTGGCCACTAGATATCTAATGTAATATCTAGGTCTGGACATCAAGATTTTATGTGCGTGATTGCATGCAAGTTACGTGTTTGTTTTAAACTCTCTTTGTTTTTGTGTTCTAGCTCTTTGGCCAGGCCTGAAGTGAGCAGCTCCAGTCCGTCCGGATCAGTCAAGCCCGGTGGAAACACCCACAAGATCTGCCTGGTGTGCTCCGACGAAGCCTCTGGATGTCATTATGGGGTGCTCACCTGTGGCAGCTGCAAGGTTTTCTTCAAAAGAGCCGTAGAGGGTGAGCCTGCAGGACACGCACATTCTCCTTCATGTTGCTGTTTTGACAGTAGGGCTGACTCAGTGGAAGCCACTGGGCTGATAAATGCTTTGAATCTCATTTTATCATGCAGTGAACAACAAAGGAATCACATATGCTGTCAAGGTTGTCCTGTCGAATAAATTTTGAATAGCGTTTGATGGCAGATAAAATGCTGGTATATAGCCGCCCAGAACTGAGTTTTATTGACGTTAGTCCAGGTCATATTAAAAGTTTGATTTATTTTTGAGATGTCTATTAAAATTCACAGATGAGCATTTACTCTGTTACTAGATGTATTGCCCCAACCTCACATTTCAACAGGAAATACATCAAACAGGCAGGAAAACTATTAGGAAGACTATTAAAGGGATAGTTCACCCTAAAATGAAAATTCTGTCTTTAATTACTCATCCTCATGTCATTCTAAACCCTGTAAGACCTTGGTTTATCTTCCGAACACAAATTAGGATATTTTTAATGAAATTCGAAAAACTAAAATTACGATTGAACCACCATATGGACTATCAAGGCTTTTCTCTTTAGGAGCACAGTCAAAATTTCAGGAGCACCTTCTAATCAATAATCAAAAAATCAGCCTTCCTGTTACGAGGTGATATTTGACGTAGTGATTTACAGGGGAATTTTGTTTTTACCGTTGTAATGGCATTTTTCTAAGTTTATTGAAAGTATGTGATCTTTAATATATATATATATATATATATATATATATATATATATATATTTTAAGTGTTTTAAAATTTCTAATTAATAAAACAGAATAAGAACAAGTTACCAATCAAATGAAATCAGTATTAACAAAATTAATTTGTACTACAGAGGTGGCACAGAAGAACACAAAAGTGGCTTGTAGGTGTATTTTCTTGTTTAATGAGGCTCAGAGGTGGCATGAATGCAATCAAATTCACAAATTGTTGAGATTAAGGTTTTAAAAATACAAATTTTGAATACAGAAATATAAAATGATTTAAATAACTGCAAAGATACTTTAAAAATGAAACGAATACTGCCAGCAGGTGGCAGCAAGTCACTGATTTAATTACTGAATCATTCATTTGATTCGTTCGAATGGCAGATTCATTCAGGAATAAAAAAAGTGACTCTCTTTATGAATGGGAAATTGAATCATTGACTCGTTTAAATAGACTCGTTTAAAAACGCACGTTCATTCATAAACTAAACAACAATGTGTTTGAATGGAGATGCGCAGCGGCTCAGTTGTGACTTGTTTCAGACTATTTTTGATGATGAAATAAAGTAAAATCAGGCAATAGTGTTATAGTCAGACAATGTAAGTCACTTAATATTAACTTCTTGTTTATTTAACTGTTGTATTAAATTAGTATATCATTTACAAACTCCCTTTAAAACCATTAAAAGCTGTCACTCAATTTAGTTCATCGCAATCTCACAAAGTTCCATTATAATCAACAAAGCTCTCTACACTGCACAATAAATGTCATATTTACACTCTCTTGTTTATGAAAGGATTGGTGAGATATGTCTGTGATACGTTACTCAACGTTGCAAAAACACGTAGAAACCTTTGAAGCTCCTCTCAGCGCAAACACAAGTATGCTGATCAGTTTACTCGCACATGGTGCGCCTAAATATTTTTTCATAGTCACAAGCAGTAGTTTTCAGTCGCACATCTTACTACCTTTCTTGGTCTTGAATGTGGTAGTTGCGTTGCTGTCTATGCAAGGTCAGAAAGCTCTCGGATTTCATAAAATAAAATCTTAAAATTTGTGTTCCCTTTAATAGTAATTTTATGGTAGCAAATGAGTTTAAATTAAA
Source organism: Labeo calbasu (assembly GCA_019740295.1). Classification (NCBI taxonomy): domain Eukaryota; kingdom Metazoa; phylum Chordata; class Actinopteri; order Cypriniformes; family Cyprinidae; genus Labeo; species Labeo calbasu. Next base: position 28,855 of record JAHKKF010528297.1, read on the forward strand.
TGAAACTAAACATTTATTAAAAAACAAAGCAAAATTGTATTAACAAAAAATGCACACTGTAGAATTTGAAATGAATTGTTTCAGCCAGTAATCTTAAAATTGCTATATTGACTTGATTTAATCATATTTACTTATTTATTGCTCTGTTATTAATTCTGAAATCCCCTGATAGGTGGTTTTGTTATTGTGATCATTATGTAAAGCACTTAATAAGTCATCATAAGTAGCCATTTCCTGCTTGTGTTTAAAAGTATAAGTAGCTCAGTTACAGACGGTCTAGAAGAGATGGAATATTAAAATGCTTTGATTTTGTTTTCTTTTTTTATTTCATTGCAAATTATATTATTGTAATAATTTGAATGAAAATTTGATCAAATCCATCCGCACGCCTTGCTATAATAGGAGCAGAAACTGCCATCATAAGCAATGATGAAGCAATGAAGATCCATGTTATTCAGCATGATTTGAGAGTGTTCCCAAGGGCGTTTCGTGCTTCAGTGAAAGCAGGATCATCTGACCTTTAGTACAATGTAGTTCATATGGTCAGTGTCACGAAGAGTGCAGAGTCTGAAATATTTCTGTTTTGTTTTGTCATAATGTTTCTTTTTTTCAAAACATACAGCTTTGTTAAATGATATTTTGAATCTCATTTGTGCAACACAGAGGTCTTCACCCTACTCCTTGTTTTTTTTTTTCTTTTTCACAGTGTGACTTTAATCAGTATTTTTATTTTTTGTGTGATCTACTCCATCAATCACAGTTTTCTGAAACATTAGCAGACAGATAATCATGTTTGCCTTAATTAGTCACAGAAAAGAAAACACATTGTGAGAGTGTGGTTTCCTGCAGAGGTGTTACTGTGAGATTAGATATTTCCTTATGTTTGGAGCACAGAATATGTCTGGAAAAAGAGCACACAGCAATAAAGCTTATGTGCTTGGCTCCTCCTCAAAATTCCCTCCTGTTTTAACACATGCTCCATCCCAATACTGAAACAGAGTCCACCTGCATGATATTGCTACAGAATCCACTCTTTTGGCATCGTCTACCATCCGTACAATGTGGAGCGCAACAGTGGCGTTCAAAAAAAAAGTAAAAATCCAGTTTATTTTCTCCACAGAAGTTAGATTATGTATAAAGCTTTTTAGAACAGACCGTCCATGTGCTCAGAGTTTGAAAAGATGCTGTTTGTGTAGAAGCCAGAGTGCAGTTGCTATAATTTGAAACCATTGGTAATAGCTGAAATCCTAGTGAAGAACTATCCATAATCCACAAATTAGAAAAGTTTTTGATTTAAAAAATGTGGCCATTCTCAAGTCACAGTATGTTGTTTTTTATTCATAAATCAGTGATTCTAAGTCAGTAGTTTCATGTTGTGCTTTCATTTGATTATCATTATCAAAGCAGTGCTTTATGAGAAGCATAGTTAATTGCTTCATAAAAGTATTTTACACTTTGTTTTTAAATCAAAGTGTATGATGTGATTCATTTTGGAGCTGATTGTTTTTGATTCAATCAATCTTTTAAGTGAAGATGAATACTTTAGAATCAAGGGTTCAGAGAGTGAACTGCTGCACTCTTGAGTGCCAAGATAATTTGTAAAATAACAGTCTTAATAAAAATATACCTTTCAGTTGGTACAGATTGGTAATAGTCAAAATATCCATGTCGGTAGTAGAATAAATGTTTTTGTGGGTGTTGTTGTTGGAAATGAACCCTGAGGAGTAAGGTGTCCTTTATTTTAAGCTTGATTAGTTATACAGGTGCATCTCAATAAATTAGAATGTCGTG
>JAHKKF010528298.1:0-12319 GCA_019740295.1 Labeo calbasu
CGACCAGTTTGAAAGTTCTGTGCGACCGCCACTAAATGCGACAGTCGTGTCCGAATGTTGAGTGCAGTGGAAAGGCGGCAGAAAGGCGGCAGTCTGCTAGGCCGATAAACGGTCGACCCCTAGGACATGCACTGACCAACAGAGCACTGCTTGGTTTGCAAGGACTTCTGTGTAAGATGTGCTTCATATATCACTACACTATTGACAATAAATCATGGTTATTTTTTGGCCACAAAAATTTGTTAATGTGACTAAATGTGCCTTTTTAGTGAGGGATTTCTGTCATTTTAGATCAGGACAGCTTGGATTCCTACATTCTTAAAGATAAACCTTTTATTTATTAAAGAGGTCATGACATGGATTTTTAAAAAAATATTTCAATAGGATAATAAATAAATAAATAAACATGGAAAAATTATTATTTTCAACCCTCATTCTGACCCTCTGTCTGAAACAACTTGTTTTTAAGGGGCGTGTCCTTTAAGGCTTCTCAGTAATTGGCCACTGTTATGATTGGCTAACATCGTTGCTTAGGAAACCGTATCAACGTCCTGTCGCTATTACATGTGAGTGTTTTGACAACAAAATCAAAATAAATGGACATTTCCAGACAAAGCAGTATGAAATCATTTACTTACGATTTGTGATGCAGCTGCGGTCAGATGTAGTACCGCTTCATCTTTCAACAAATCTCCATGACACTGTGCCTCGTTTACAAAACAAAAAGCTCAGAACAATGCTCTGACATGATCCGGGATGCCATTAAAAATAATCTATCCACTTGTTCCTGATGCTGGAATCCTTCTGATATCTGTCCAAAAAAAAAGGCAGGAAATGTCACTTTGCCCTTCAGATCCAAAACAAGCCATTTTTAGAGCTTGATTAAATGAATGCTTTGTTTATATTGAGAACATGTTTTAAGCTATGAAACTTGAAGGATGTTTTAATGGCACAAAGACCTCTTATATGCCAAATGATCAAGGCAAATTTGTTTTCTCATGTCATGACTCCTTTAAAATGTTCTTTACACTAAGAAAAATGGGTCTTTAAAAGATCTGTTGTACTTGTGGACATGAGCAGACAGTGCATTCTTTAACATTTCTGTGTTCCATTTAAAAAAGAAAGTCATACAGGTTTGGAACAACATGAGGCTAAGTAAATAATAGGGGTGGGAGAAAAGAATCGATTCTCCGATATATTGCGATTGTTATAGGATGTGTGCTGTGCTTGACAGTATGCGGTTTCACTCAGTGGTATCTCATCGGTTTCTCTTCCAAATGCTCTATGAAGGCATCATTTTTGCTGTTTGAAATGCAATATCAATTCAATACATGAAACTCAGTGCACTTGTATCTTGCCCTTAGGGGTACGCAATATGACCAAAAATAAGGTCTTTATGATATCATAGTTTTTGATACCATTTCACAATTCTTGTCACCAGTGTCAATATCACAAAAAAAAAAAAAAAATACTAGCCTAAAACAACAACAACAACAAAAACTCAAGTTCACTGAAGACAAGTGAACAGTCAGTTTACTAATTAAATAAGAATAAGAAACTAATTATAAGCAATAGGACAAAAAAACCAAAAAAAAAAACTACAGTACAATTGTGTAAAGTAAATATTTTTTCATATTTGCAAAAGTGATTTAGTCAAGAGCAGTGAAAGATTGTCTCTCTTTTGTTGTTTGATTAACATGAATGACAGACAGCAGGAATATTATACTGTAGACTAGTATTTATATTGCAGTTAAATGTAAATGTAAATGTACTTACATTAGGTAATTTAATAAAAATGCACAATTAAATCCAAGAATCATTTTGGAATCAGATTGTGATTCCCAGAATCAGAATTGAATCAGACTGTGAGTCCACCCCTAGTAAATAATGACAGAATTTTAATTTTGGGGCAATCATTTAGTTTAAGGGACCTGGAAATGTGAAAATAACAAAACTGATGCATTTTATTTTCACCAGGGGCACAAAACTTTGATGTTATTCGCCTTTCAACGTATAGGACGGCATGTAAGCTACGATTTGTTCAGAAACGATGCAACCGTAAGTCCTGTCTCCATGTTACTTATTTTAAAATACCATTTTGTGACGTACAAAGTCAGTTTGGTTGTATATCATGTAAATTTTCTTTTTGTATATGAAAAACAACAAAAGATTTCCATTATTTTTAATGATCTCACTGTTGTACTTTTCCTGTCGTAGTTCATTTAGTGGACGTGTGGAACATGATCGAAGCTTTCCGTGACAATGGGTTGAGCACACTAGACCACAACGCGGAGATTAATGTGTCACGCCTGGAGACCATTTTGTCCTCCATCTTCTACCAGCTCAACAAGCGGCTGCCCACCACCCACCAGATAAACGTGGAGCAGTCCATCGGCCTGCTGCTCAACTTCATCGTGGCCACTTATGACAGGTGTGTTGTTAGTACAGGAGATTTGTTTTTCTCTCAGGGGGTCCCTTGTGGCAGTATGTCCCTGCAAACCTGATGGACTGTGAGTCATATGCATCGTGACAAGAGTGAGTGTTAGGATGGCATAGGCTCTGTTCCAAAGCATAGTGAGCTGCCTACGGAGGCAGCATTTCAAGACATTGTGAATACACTGCTAAGGTGAAGGCTATTCTATAGGGTAGGCAACCTAATTATATTGCTTATCAAGATACCACACTTCATTTTGGCAGAATTCTAAAAGTGCACATTTAACATTGTTTGGTGAAATTTCACAAGCAAAATCCAGACAGATAAATAGAGATCCACTCAGTCTGGAATTTAGATTGAAGGTGAAAGATTTCCCAATGCAGATTTTGTGCTGCATACATAGCTATACTATTGACAATAGACAATGCATGCAAGATTTTGTCAAAATTTTGCTAATATTTTATTAATCAAATTTGCAGTTTGTACTTTTGTCTCAGAATTGCATGATATAAAATCACAATTGCGAGCTATAAAGTCAGAATCTGTTTTGAGTTTATATCTCGCAATTCTAACTTTTTCCCAGAATTACGAGATATAAAGTCGCAATTCTGACTTTATAACTTGCAATTGCGAGTTTATATTCTGCAATTCTGACTTTATATCTCGCAGTTCTGGCTTTTTTCTTGCAATTGCAAGTTTACATCTCGCAATTCAAACATTTTTTCTCAGAATTTCATGATATAAACTCACAATTACGAGTTATAAAGTCAGAATTGCGAGATATAAACTTGCAGTATGTACTTTTTCTTAGAATTGCATGATATAAACTCATAATTGCGAGCTATAAAATCAGAATCTGTTTTAAGTTTATATCTCGCAATTCTAACTTTTTTTCTCAGAATTACGATATAAACTCGCAATTCTGACTTTATAACTCACAATTTCAAATTCATATCCTGCAATTTTGACTTTTTTCTCAGAATTACTATATAAACTCGCAATTACGAGTTATAAAGTCAGAATTGTGAGATATAAACTTGCAGTTTGTACTTTGTCTCAGAATTGCATGATATAAAATCACAATTGCGAGCTACAAAGTCAGAATCTGTTCTGTCTATATCTCGCAATTCTAACTTTTTTCCCAGAATTACGAGATTTAAACTTGCAATGCTATCTTTATAACTTGCAATTGCAAGTTTATATTCCGCAATTCTGACTTTATATCTCGCAGTTCTGGCTTTTTTCTTGCAATTGCAAGTTTACACCTCGGAATTCGAACATTTTTTCTCAGAATTTCATGATATAAACTCGCAATTACGAGTTATAAAGTCAGAATTGCGAGATATAAACTTGCAGTTTGTACTTTTTTTCTCAGAATTGCATGATATAAACTCATAACTGCAAGCTATAAAGTCAGAATCTGTTCAGAGTTTGTATCTCTCAATTCATATTTTTTTCTCAGAATTGCATGATATAAAATCAAAATGGCGTGCTGTAAAATCAGAATCTTGCAATTCCGAGTTTCTATCTTGCAATTCTGTTTTTTTTCCTCAAAATTGCAATATAAACTCACAATTCTGACTTTATAACTCACAATTGCGAGTTTATATCCCAAAATTTTGACTTTATATCTCACAATTCTGATTTCATAACTTGCAGTTGTGGACTCGCAATTGCTAGAAAAAAGTCAAAATTGTAAGATAAAAAGTTGCAATTACCTTTTTAAAGGAAATTTTATTCAGTGGTGGAAACAGGCTTCCATATCTAACTGAAAAAAAAGAAAGAAATGGTAAATATACTTACAATTGATTCAGTACTGGCAGGCGGTGATTAAAATAGTTTAAACTTATTGACTAATTCCCCCCAAATTTTCTTCTTGCATTAGTGTTGCTGCCTATGTAGAGTGTGTTAGATTGGTCACTTACAGTATAAGTTAACTGATAAATGGACAATATTAAAATTCTACATGATTTCTGTAAGATTGTCTAAATTACAAAGCTTGTTGTGGAACAAATTTCTTAATTCACAGATAATATCTTGTTTTTCCCCCTGCTTGTCATGTGCACAATTGTCTGGCATAACCAGACCTTTAGACTGACTGTGGATTAATATACCTAGATGCCTTATTAGCAGCTTCACTAGCCGAAAAGTGTCTTGGAAAACTCATTGATTTGACCATTCTATAAGGGGGGAGTGTGTTGCTGTTTTAAGAGCAGTTGAATGTCGCTTCTGCATGTCTGAACTCCTTCGCAGATTTCATTGGCTTCATATACTTTTGAAAATTAAGCATTTAGGTTAGCATCATTGTCACAGATGTAAACACGATGGCTCCAAAACGATCTCAGTTATGGTTGGCTGCCCTAATATTTTAATATTTTACGCTAAACACTGCAAACACCTGATGAAAGTCAAGAAGTAACAAACTGTTAAACACACACACACACACACAAGAAAAGAAGATGGTGCAGAGGGACTGAATGAATGAAATGCTCTGCACATTTTGTATGTCTCCCTCATTTAACGCACCCGATTCAGATCATCAGCTCGTTAGGAGAAAGATTCATAAACTGAACTGAGTGTATCAGATTCAGAAACATACAAAATGTGCAGAGCAGTGGGTCCTGTGGACTGGAGTTGAGAACCAACGAGCTAGAGGACATTTTAGCCTCCTGACAAAAAGAAAGATGTAGATTTTTGTAATGCTACACTAAAAAAGTAGCTATCAACTGAAAGATGTATACAAAAACAGCTACAGAAAAACAGATTGTAGTATCTACTTACTTTAAAACTTACCAAACTCAGAGAAAAAAACAGAGAAAAGTACTAATAAGACGTTTTAGATATATGGTTGTGGGCCTTCTAACACTATCAACATTATGTAATCAAACATGTTCTGTTTACACATGTATTTCCAACAGACTGTCTAGAAAAGTATGAAATTTGGTGTAATCCAAGCACTAAATGTAATTTAAAGAATTTTAGGATTGCTATAACAGAACTTCTTCTGATAATGTGTTGTTTGTGTTTCAGTGAAGGCCATGGGAAACTCACGGTGTTTGCTATGAAGGCAATGCTAGCTACGATGTGTGGCGGTAAAATACTGGACAAATTACGTTGTAAGTATAATGCTTATTATACAGCAATTCAGCAGTTATTTCACAAAATAGATATTTTCCGTCATAAGGAGGAGTTCATATGCTGTAAAAGGCAAAACTGTTGTTTATTAGCATTGAATCTATATATGTAGTCATTTTGAGCTCTTCTTTTTGCTAAATTGTTACATTTCTCTCTGCTGAACTGTTGGTACTACTCAATTTTTTAAAGATTATAAGCTCATACAATGTTATATAATATAATATAAGTCTACTGGAGTGAAATTTTATTTTAAAATAATACACAAAAAGGGATTTTATGCCAGAAAAGTTTCACTGAGAGTTTGGCTCCCTCTTCTGTACTAACCTCAAAATTACATTACAGTTTAAAATCTTTTCTGAACACTGAAAATTATTAAAATGCATCTCAGTACTACTACTACTACTACTACTAATAATAACAATAAGGGTTTGTTTTCATCCCACAAGTGTCTTTTAGCTGTATGTACAGTTTTGGTCAGAATTCTGTCATCAAAAGTGCAGTTTATTTTATTTTTTTTTTTTTGCGAAATAATAATTCATTTTACCCACATATTTTTTCCTTTCACAGATTTTGTTTTTTTCAAATAGTTACATATTGTATATTCAAATTTATAATTTCTTTTATCACTCCACATCCACAACAATGAGTATCATTTTATCATTATTATTATAATAAAAAAAAGACTAATGCAAATTATTATAAAGCACTGATTCTGAACTTTTTGTTCTTAAAAATATATCCATGACATGGCATAACTCAAAACCACTTCTGTCTCTTTAAGATATATTTTCCCAGATATCAGACTCAAATGGGGTGATGGTCTTTGCCAAATTTGACCAGTTCCTGAGGGAAGTGTTGAAGCTCCCCACGGCAGTGTTCGAGGGCCCGTCCTTCGGCTACACCGAGCACTCTGTGAGAACATGCTTCCCTCAGCAGGTGAGTACACTAATCTGCTTCAAATAGCAGCGAGAGTCCCTTTAAAACGATCAGGATCTCGTTCAACCTGTTTTGGAGTCTTAGAGGCTTTCACTAAGAGTGTCTTATCTGTGCTTTGCCAGAAGAAGATCTTGCTGAATACGTTTTTGGATGTGTTGATGGCAGATCCACCCCCGCAGTACCTCGTATGGCTACCTCTCATGCACCGACTCGCTAATGTAGAGAATGGTACGTGCTGCGAGCGGATTGTACGTGGGTTTTTTATATCTCGTTTCCCGTCGCCCACTCCGTCTGGACACCTCACTCACAATATACGGCTCAAGGTTTGCGAGTGTCTGAAACCCTTTGTGCTGCCGTCCCACAGTCTTCCATCCAGTGGAATGTTCGTATTGCCGGAGTGAGAGCATGATGGGTTTCCGGTACCGCTGCCAGCAGTGCCATGGCTACCAGCTTTGTCAGAGCTGCTTCTGGCGTGGTCATGCCAGCGGTCCCCATAGCAACCAGCACCAGATGAAGGAGCACTCCTCATGGGTATGTAGCGTTACTTCACCCAAAAATGAAAATTTAGCCTTCATTTACTCACCCTCATGTCGTTCCAAACAATACAGTTCAATGAAATGCAAAAGATGTTATGTGAAATATCCAAGCTGTTTATTTAGCTTATAATCATAGTGAATTGTGATTTAAAATACTCTAAAATGACAAAAATATACTGTAAAGGTACATTAATCATTAAAGGTACAGTGTTTCCCCTAGGTTCACAGCTTTGGGGGGGTGGAGGGTAGGGGGATGGATGGAGCAGAGGTGCCGGTACCCAACAGTACTTTTTTCGGTACTTTACTCCCTGTATAATAACAAAAACATTTATTTCAGTGAAAAAAAAGGTCCAAAAATCTCAATTTCAACATTTTTCAACCTACAATCTTTTTCTTTCTTTTTTTTTTTTCAGAAATGTTTGTGTTTTAATTTTTCTGATAATCAAATGAAGGCATTAAGCATTTATTTATTTATTTATTTTTAATCAAATGAAAATTAAACCATATTATTTTTTTGGCAAACAAACAGAGGTTTACTGTTAAAATTAATACATGGAAGAAAATTTGTGTGAATATTCTGTTAAAAAAGTTTTAATAATAATTGTAGAATTTTTCTACAATTAAGTGGTTAATCTGGTTGTAATATTTATTTTTATCATTTCATTGTTTAATTTAAATTGGCCAGAAATATAAATATATAAAGAGGTACATTACACTGTAAGAAAGTAATACAAGAGTAATATATTTCTGTTACACGTTAAACCGTACTTTTATTTTGACGGGTTGCCGTGGAGTTTCTGCGTGTATACAGTATGATATGATGCTATTTTTCTCAAATGAAAGGTAAAATTCACATGAAAAGGGGCGCCCCCCTAATATATTAAGGGGAAACACTGAGGTACATTGAAGTCATTAATCACAACAGATCTAAGTTATGCAATTTAAAGGGATAGTACACCCAAAAATGAAAATTCAGTCATTAATTACTCACCCTCATGTCCTTACAAACCAATGAGAACTTTGTTCATCTTCAGAACGCAAATTAGGATATTTTTGAAGAAATACAAACTTTCTAACCCTGAATAGACAGCAACACGACTGTAGCAAGGACAGGTAGTAAAGACATCGTTAAAATAGTCCATGTGACATCAGTGGTTCGACTTTAATATTATGAAGCTACAAGAATACTTTTTGTGTGCAAAAAAAAAACAAAAATAATGACTTTATTTAACAATTTCTTTGTCTTTACTACCTTTCTGGGCCTTGAACGTGTCAGTTGCATTGCTGTCTATGCAGGCTCAGAAAAATGTTGGATTTCATCAAAAATATCTTAATTTGTGTTCTGAAGATGAACAAAGGTTTTATGGGTTTAGAACGACATGAGGGTGAGTGATTAATGAAAGAATTGTAATTTTTGGGCAAACTATCCCTTTAAGATTTGACATAGTTCTGCATTAAAAGGGAAATTCTTCTCCAAGAGCCAAAATAATCTCTTTATATTAGCAATGTTTCCCCTACCATTATATTAGGGGGGCGCCCCGCACCCCCATTGAAGGTTAAGTTAATTTTATTTCATTTTATTTTATTTATAGCGCCAGATCACAACAGAAGTCATTTAAGGTTACCTTTCCTATAGAACAGGTCTATACCTTGTTCTTTTTTTTAACAAACTAAAGAGCCTTATGTTATTTATCTTATTTGCACGACGGCATTTCTGTCTCTACATGAAGAGATTTTATACAACAGTTCAATAAACAAGAAGTTAATATTAAGAGACTTACGTTTTAGACAGCATATTTCCTGTTTTTGTCAACAAAAATCATTCCAAACACAGCCACAGCACTGTTTTGCGTCTCTGAGCAACATGACGTGTTTCGTTCCTGAATGAATCAACCGTTTAAATGATTCGGTTCAGTCGCAATGACTCACTTAACAGCGATTTGCTGCCATCTATTGGCGGTTTTAATTTCACATTTAAAGTAGCCTTTCTTTTCATTTTTAAATAATTTCAAATATGTTTAAAATATATAAACATTATTATTAAGCCCAAATGTCTTATTATTCTAACTGATTGGTTAAATGTAACAATTTGACTCAAAAGATGATGCACACTTTTAGAAAAAATTGCTTTATAAAAGTAAAAATGCCCATAAAAGGTAAAAAACCCCCAAAGCCGTAAACCTAGGGGAAACACTGATTTGAATTTGTTTAGAACTAGACACATTTTAAATATTAATTCATATTAATATTACTTATACATGTTGTTAAGTCGAACAGGAATACACTGGATATATTAGGAGCTAATGCAATACAACAGCAGAAACAAACTTCTCAGGAAACACAGGGCTTAAATGCATGGACAGATATTAACTGAATGGGAACAGGTGAGAATGAATCGATTAACTAGGCGCACGGGAAAACTAGGTCAAATGGTAGAAACACAGATGACACAATAGAACAGAAAACAGATCAGAAACATGACATTTTATTTAATAATATAATAATACTAGGTAGAAAGTTATAAATATATACATACTACTATTCAAAAATGAGTCCTCAGTAATGAAGTCTACTGAAGAGTACTGTATTTATTGAAATAATGAAATAATGTAATGTGAAATATTATTATTTATGATAATATATTATGTAATATAGTATTATTTATATATAATATATTATTTTATTATTATTTATTATTAATATTATATTATTATACTGTTAAATAGCGTTTTTTATCTTAAAAATGTAATTTATTCCTGTGACTTCAGTGTCACATGATCCTTCAGAAATCATTCTCATATGGTGATTTGTTGCCTAAGAAACATTTCTTATTATTATCAGTGTTAAGGGCACCTATTATGCCCCATTTTACAACATGATATATAAGTGTCCCCAGAATGTGTCTGTTAAGTTTCAGCTCAAAATACCCCACAGATCATTTATTATATCATTTTGAAAATGGTTATTTTGAGTGGAAGCACACTCTGTTTTCGTGCATGTCTCTTTAAATGCAAATGAGCTGCTGCTCCCCGCCTCCTTTTCCAGAATAGGGCTCTGCCTTTACAACTCGTACCTCGGATACTCTGCTAAAAAACATCTGTTTGGTTATGATTATCATGTCTAGCATGCTGAAATCATGCTTTTAAAGCATATTAGTTTTATTAGCATATTAGTTTAATATTAGTTCTGATATACTTTTCTGAGCACACACTTCCAAAGCATGCACACAGAAAGCGGCTGTCACATGGCACGTGAGTACTAAACTCTTTGAGTTAGTCATGTGAGTACAAGTTCTTTTTCATGTCTTATTGCGCTTAAACTGTCAAATACACACAAGTTATGTTAAAAACACACCAGTTGCAGAAATAGTCAGTTATGTCTGTGAAGGTAAGCAGCTGGGAAATAAATTGGATTTTTATATTAGATCTGTGTGGTAGAAGTGTAATATACAGTAAATCTATTGTTCTCTTGTCTCCTCTGAGGCTGGGACTCTAAATAATGTTCTGTGCTCGCCTGTGCAGCCAAAGACAGAACAGTTAGACAGAAATGTGAACTTTCGCAATGGCGTTAGAACTGGTACACCGAAAAAAAACTGACGGCGCTATGGGTGGAAACATGCAGATTAAGAGGCAGTAATATTATAATAACTTCCCCTTACTACGTCACAGTGGAGCGAAATCTGACACGCTCATTTTTTCAAATGCTTGCAGCAAAAGTATTACCAAAACAAAGTTACCGGGTTATAATTCTTGATGATTTCTGGGTTGGTAGAGGCACTGGGGACCCGATTATAGCACTTATAGCAAACGTCAGATTTTCATAATATGTCATCTTTAATATTTCTGTGAAAACTGGCTTCATTTTATTTTAGGATCCTTTGATGATTATAAAAATTCAAAAGAACATCATTTATTTGAAAGAGGAATGTTTTGTAACATCATAAATGTCTTTACTGACACTTTTGATCAATTTAATGCATCCTTGCTGAATAAAAATAATTATTTAAAAAAAAAAAATGGTTGGGGGGACCTCAAACTTTCAAATAGTAGTGTACATGTTTATAGCAAAATTGTTTGTCAGTGGGTGAGGGATGGATGAGCAGCAAGTATTTTGTTTCCTGTTAAACGTCATTCGTCTCTAATTCAGGATTTCAAGGGGTTGGTGTTTTTCAGCGAGTGAGTTATATTGATTACATTTTTAATACTCAAACGTTGTTCCAAAGCTCAGTAACACTGCTGTAAATTACAGCTTGGGAAACGATTTCACACAGCCTCCCAAATCCAATTATAAGAGTTTTTCCCCCTCATTCTCACCACTTCGATAAAGATTTTTTTTTTTTTCCAACCACAGAGCAAGGATTTTGCTGAATCAAAGAGAATTTTTCATTAACTTTAGATGAAACATATCACTTATAAATCTACATTAAACTGTATGAAATATTCCAGCTTTACATGGGAAGTAAGTCTGCAACTTTTTATGTACAGATCACATATGCATTCATTCCCAATTATGCCACAAACTGCATATACAGTCATGGCCAAAAATATTGTCACCCTTGCAATTCTGTTAGAAAATGCAACCCTTCTCTCAGAAAATTCTTGCAGTTGCAAATGTTTTGGTACTCACATGTATATATAAATATGTAAATATATGTATATATTTTTTGTTTGCATTGGAACAACACAAAAAAACAGAGAAGAAAAGTCAAATCTGATACAATTCCACACAGAACTCTAAAAATGCACTGGACAAAATTATTGGCACCCTTAACTTAGTATTTGGTAGCACCCCCTTTGGAAAAAATAACTGAAATTAATCGCTTCCTGTAACCATGAATGAGTTTCCTCTCTACTGGAATTCTGGACCACTCTTCTTTTGCAAACTGCTCCAGGTCATTCAGATTTGAAGGATGCCTTCTCCCAACTGCTGTTTTGAGATCTCTCCAAAGTTGTTCTATGGGATTCCGATCTGGACTCATTGCTGGCCATTTCAGATCTTTCCAGCGCTTTGTTTGTAACCATTTCTGAGTGCTTTTTGAAGTGTGTTTTGGGTAATTGTCCTGCTGGAAGTCCCATGACCTCTGGTGGAGACGTAGCTTTCTGACACTGACTACTACGTTGAGCCCCAAAATTCTTTGGAAATCATCAGATTTCATGATACCGTTCACACAGTCAAGGCATCCAGAAGCAGCAAAGCAACCCCAAAACATCTTTGAACCTCCACCATGTTTGACTGTAGAGACTGTGTTCTTTTCTTTGAAGGCCTCATTTCTTTTTCT